>JAEQML010083444.1:0-10472 GCA_016904865.1 Pissodes strobi | reverse complement strand
TTGTATTGGTTGATCAAGCGTGACTAGTGGGATTCCAGGATTGGTTCTTTTGGTTCCGCTTGATTAAGCAAACATTTAGTATAAAAGCGAGTTAGGTAGAGTTTTAAATTTAGTTTTAATCATCTCCTGATGATGCTAACATGGTTAGCGAAACGCGCGTCGAGTGCAATAATTCTGTTTTGGTATTGTGGATAAAAGTCCGTTTTAGTATTACTTATGTTGTTTTCTGAAAAAGACAAGCAGACCAGAGAGCGCCAACTCTAACATGGTAGAATATATGTCTGCCAATAGTCGGATGGTAACTTTTAATGGCCAATGTTTTAAAATAAAATTAAAGTATCCTATAGTTTAAAGCCTTTTTAAACTGAATTTTGCGTTATTCATAATAATTATAAGTAATAGGGACTCCGAAAGTAAAATAAAACAGAAATGACACTTTAAAAATACATCAGGAGATCGACAAAAAAAAATTTAAAATATTAGATGGCTACAGCAAAACCAGAAAAGACCGCCATTATAGTAATCATAGTGGCATGAGGTGGTGGGCCCCATAACCTCTAGATTTATAGGTACCTATATATACTGTAAAATACACTTACCCTCAAATTTTTGTAATACCTCATCTGAAAAATGAAACGAATCCATTTTCCCACAACCGAAAAGAAAAACACTTATTCTTGTACATCAAATATCAAATGGCCAAAATTTTTATTAGACAGGTGTTGTGTGGAATTAGACTGATTCGACAAGACAAGATGCGATTCGCGTCCGCGATGCCGGCCGGCCGAATGCCACATGAACGACCAATTAGCATTGATTTATCAGTCACGGGTGCTTTAGTCGTTTTCTGATTGGATCTCTTGTCGGCGCCCAAATTTATAATTATGTAATGGCAGTACAATTTTTGATTAACGGTAAATAAATAATATTTGGGTCATTATATATTGCTTGCTTAAATTTGCATTTTTTTGCGGAGGAACGTCGAAACAACTACTTATATTGCCAGTCTTCAATTTTTGTTTAAACTCTATACAATTTCAAATGAATAAATTCGCATACAAACTATTTTTAGTCAATATACAAATTTTGAATAACAGTATATGCTTGTATTATCACAATTAGAAAATTGAATATTTAGTATACAATTGAAAGAAGAACGACGAGTTTTATTGTGGTAATAAGGGAAGGTTTATTGTGAAAATACAAAGTTGTACTGCCGCTAATAAACACCTTCCAATACAAGGGTTGTATTGAGCAAATTTTCTCAGTGTGTCACGAAATTAAAATTGTTCCTTAATTTCTTTTTCTATAGTGAATTGAATTGTAGGTTAGTTATTTCGTGTTAATATAATTTAGAAAATAGGTAAGAAAATGTTGGTTATATGGATAAATTGAAAATATGTCTTCTATATAATGCCACCAAATTAAAGATTTTTATTGATAACTTTCAACAAAATTTAATTCAAAATTTTCCATTAAAAGATTATTTAATAAAGGAAAAGTGGCGAACCCATAGCCATGCCATTGTTTTGCTGATAGTAGTTGGTTTGTATTGAAAATATTTAGTTTTTACACAAAAAGTAAGCTATTCGAGTATGGTCTCAATATTAAGATTTGTACGCTCACCAAGGTTAGTATCATTTTCTAATTTGTTTCTTACAATATTTAAAGTTTTATCAACAGTTTGTAAAAGGACTAACAACATCACAACTCACCAGGGTGTCATTAGGATTTAAATTAATTTGTGACAGTTTTTCAAAAAAATTTAGTGAATTTCTTATATATGAGCTAGGGTTGTTTGCAAGTAGATTAAAAATGTTTAGTAGATATTTAGCGATGGGTTTGTTGGTAAATTTATACAGCTTACGATTGGACTTGGAGGTATATTTAGTTTATGTATTTTCGGTACTCCATAAAAATTAAGTGTTTTGCTGTTGTATGGTGTCAGTTTGAATCTTTCTAAATCATTGATCTGATTTTTGTGTTTTTTAAACATATTGTATATCTGTCTCTAAAAACGTTATGTCGGATCTTTATTTAATATTGAGTAATTTTCGTCATTTAAAAGAGACATTACCTTTTCATCGCAAGTAATGCAATCCATTATTATGATTGAATTGCCTTTATCGGCTGAAACAATTTTAATGGTGTTATCTCTTTTCAATGATTTTAATGATCTTTGTTCTGTGTATGTTAAGTTTTGTTTAATTCCAAATAGTTTATCCAGTGTGATTTTAGTTCTAATTCTAAATTCGTCTTGATGTTTCTTCAATTGCTAAAATGATATCAAACTTAGGAACAATTTTAGGTGTATCTGAGTAATTTAAACCTTTAGAAAGAACAAGTTTATCAACATCAGATAAAACCAAATTTTACCTATTGATTTCAATTACATTTGCAACTGTGTTCACACCAGTTATTTAACAAATTTTGTAAACAAAAACGTATTCATATAAATAAATTGAATACTCTCATTCAAGAAAAAATAAACAAAGAAATCTCTAACGCCAAAAATAACGACTTTTATTGACACAACTGTAATAATTTTTTTTAATAGGTTATTATCTGATGTTAATAAACTTGTTCTTCCTAAAGGTTTAAATTACTCAGATAAACTTAAAATCGTTCTCAAGTTTGATATAATTTCAGCAATTAAAGACAGGAACAACATTAAACTTATCAGAAGAACAACCTTCAAATACCGGAGAATATTGAAATGCCAGGGACGACCAACAAAAACTACATCGATTTCAATATAGAAGGGAAAGAATGTGAAGATATTTTCAAGTCAAGAAATTCGATAAGCAGATCACCAACAAACGTAGATGTAAATGACGGAAATACCCAAAAACGACCAAGATCTAGATCTCAATCTACTCGTCCTTGCTGCGACGATCGCCAAAAAATTCGTAAATCGTTTATAGAACCTGAAGATATCAGCACTCAAAAGAGACGTTATTGTACGAAAAGTACAACCAAAACCAACAGATGCATATTAATAACACATGTGAAAACCTCACTGATCAAACGCTGGCTGCTTTTGCAAACATTTACACTTTCGCGGAAATTACAGACTTGAAAGAAAATTATTTTCCTAGAATGAGGAAGACATACTTTCACCTTCATAGATATAAATTGGGGCAGTAAGAAAAAGAAAACGTGACATTAAAAAAATGTGATAGAAGCAACCAATATAATGACAATAGGAAACACAAAGAAAATCTTAAACAAACTGAGCATTTAAAAACTACATATTATGCGACAGTATATGGAGCGATAATTGTTGAAAGTTGCAGTACAACACAACAACAAAAACTTAAGCAGGCGCTTCAAACCAAACAGTACATAAAATTAAAAGATCATGATGAATTGGACCCAGTGTTTGTCATAATGTGAAAAAGATACACAGATAAAGATTTTGTTACCAAACTTGTAAGGCTAAACAGCGAAATCTAGACAGAAATACGGGGTGGAGTAAGTGCCAAAATTTAAGGTATTGCAAAAAAACAATGTAGAATTCCATACAAAGCAAACTGGATTCTTCAAGCTCCGGCAAACATTGCCAAATGGTTTCTTAAGAAATAAACGGTAAACTTTGATTTACTAAGGGTGTATGTACAGCGTGTCCCAAATTCGAGCCTCATCATTGGGATCTCGAAAACTGGAAGAGATACAAGGTCGGTTAAATGGAGGCAAAGTTGTGCATTTTGATGCTGATGAAAATGCCACCTTACAAGTTTAAAAATGCCGACTACTTCCGAAGATTTTTGGAAAAACCGAATATTCGCGATTTCATTTTTATTTTCTTATGCCTTTATTTGAATAGATATAACAAAATAAATTTCACATGTTTATTGCTTCTTTTTTTTGTTCTTCAAGATGGTATTATCAGATTTTCAAGCCGACGTGTCGTCCTCGAGCTGTCATTATCAACTTTGTTTATTTAAATGCGGCCCTGTATTTTTCATTACGGATTTTAAGAGCTTCTAAGGTCCTTAAACCAATGATGTATCGCACTTATTAAAAAAATTCGTATTAGTGACATTTTCCATAAGAACTCATGTGTTAGTGAGAGACAGGAAATAGATTTTATTAATCCTATTATTAAAAACAAAAACTTTTTTTACGAATTAACGCTTTGCATAACGAAACTTAAAAACCAACATAAGAAATGGTTAATAAATAATATAATTAGTTAAGAAGTGTCAACCCTCAAACCATAGGCTCTATGCTATATTTTTAGCAGTTTTCCCAAGTAAATAGTTGTGTGGGATTAGATTTGGAACAAATAATAAATTTCACATTCTCATTGTTGTATCGTACTTTTTCGAAAAATTATTTTAATGATTTTTGAATGTTAAGATCTTACCAAAAATCTGTTTTCTGTCTCTCAATACATGAGTTCTTAAGAATTAATATTAATATGAATTTTTCGAATATTTGCGATACATCATTGATTTTGGGACCTTAGAAGCTCTTAAAATCCGTAATAAAAAATCCAGGGCCGTATTTAAAAAAACAAAGTTGATGATGACAGCTCAAAGACGAAACCGGTTTGAAAATCTGATAACACCATCTTGTAGAACAGAAAAAGTAACAATGAGAATGTGAAATTGGTTTTGTTATATCTATTCAAATAAAGTCATAAAAAAATTTAAATTAAAGCGCGAATATTCGCTTTGTTCCAAAAATCTTCTGAAGTGTTCGGAATTTTTAAACTTGTAAGGTGGCATTTTGATCAGCATCAAATCGCGCAACTTTAGTTCCCGAGATCCCAATGATGAGGCTCGAATTTGGGACACCCTGTACAGGAACATATAAATTTGGCCATATGTTTGAAGGGCTCGGGTTTTGGACACGTAGCAAAGCACTGTAAAGAAAAGCTTTGCTGTCATAAATGTAGAGATGAACATGCTGGTAAGTATTGTCAGACTTTAAAATGGATATGCCAAAACTGTAGCAAAATGAGATATATAAGTAGTATACATTCCGCCAGAGATCATAGTTGCCCGTTATACTAAAAAGGACTATCCTTATATAGAAATCGCATAAATTATTCAAGCTCTTTTTTGCCATAGACGTAAAAAATGGTACCACCCATAGTTTCTTGTGATAAAGTTTCGGAAAATACAAACATAGGAATGGTAAGCATAATTCATCAAAATGTTCAATCCATTGGTAATTCAATAGACCGAATCAATAAAATGATGAAAGACAATTTAAACTGCAAAATATTACGTCTATTTGAGCACTGGAAAAGTAAAACTCAGTTGAAAAATTATGTTATAAATAATTTTAGTTTAATATCTGGGTTCTGTAGAGAAGATGGTAAATAAGGCGGGTAGGGTTGCCAACTCCAAGATTTTTTAAATCGGGATGTTGCATATAAAAAATCGGGACATTCCTAATAAAATCGGGACCTAAAGTAAAGAGTTGAAAGTTTGCTGTGCACAACATCCGTTTTGAATCCCGGGAGAATTTTTAATGTGAATATAGAATATAGTAAAGAATAAATTCTATTCGAATTTAAAAGAAAAACACTTTTAGGCACAATAGGACATAAAGAAAATAAAATAACCGAATATAGAATATCATACCTCGTATGTACGTACCTACATATGTAAGATGAAAACATAACAATCATATCATTGAGAAAAAAACTAAAAGGCTACTTCTTGTAAATTCTAATTCTGTGTATATCATATTACAAAGGAAATTTATTCCTATGCAATGTAAAAATAGTCAAGTCAAAGTCAAAAGTACTTTTTAATGTCAAATAAGATTTACATTTTGTAGACAAAGCAGACTATATCTAACTAAAACTAAGAAAGTAGGTATTAATAAAAATAAAAAATATAAAAAAAAACAATATAGTATAGTAAATAAAACAAAGGTCAAGCAAAGACGAGAAACACATTAAACACAAGAGTTATACAAACAACAGCAGGAGACACACAAGTTTCAGACACTAGACCGTTATTTGGTCATTTAAAAAATATGCCACTCTATAATATGCTTTTCCTACTAGAAGGGACTTTAGCATACCTCTAAACAGCTTTATATTTTTTGCATTTCTGATAACGAGTGGGAGATGGTTAAATATTTTTCTTCCCTCGTAGAAAATTGAACCCTCACAAGAGAACTAGTAGGAATCGGCAAATGAAGGTTATGGCACTGCCTAGTATTGCGCTGACGAACAGGATCCTGGGCATTTCTAGGGTGTTTATAGACAAGAGACGCAGTCTCCAGGATGAAGAGAGAGAAAAGTGTAAGAATTCCCTGCGAAATAAAAAGCGGTCTGCATGAATCCCCACGAAACGCCCCGACAATAGCGCGCAAATTCTGGCAGGCAACACCCCAAAAGGGAACGCCATACCGAAGCTGGCTTTCAAAAAGGGCAAAATAGACCGATCGTGCCACCAAAAGACCCAAGTTCCATGCCAGTTGTTCTTATGGCAAAGTATGCCGGTGATAGTTTACGGCCTAAAGCCATGATATGAGGCTCAAAATGTAAACTGGAGTCTATCTGAACTCCCAGAAACCTATTTACGTCTGTTGCTTGCAGCTCGTCAGCTCCTAGCTGAACCCCACGTACATCACTCCTTAAGCAAACAATATTCGTCTTAGCTACATTAAACGCAAGCAGGTTTGCATCACACCAGGTCTTAATCAACAACAGGTCTTCAGACATTTGATCCCTCAGATGATCAGGGTCCATGGCATGCCATACGATTGAGATATCATCTGCAAAAAAAGTAAATTTCCCCGAAATGTTGACTAAAGAGAGGTCATTTATATATATATAAGAAATAACAGTGGACCTAGCACTGATCCCTGCGGAACCCCATGCACTTGACACATCCAATGACGGGGACCTGGCCCCAGAAAGCACCACCGACTGCCTGGGACCCACAAGGTAAGAAGTTAGCCATTTTAGAGCCATACCCCTAAATCCATAGCGCTCGAGTTTAGCCATCAGTATTCCATGATCAACACAATCAAAAGCTTTTGAAAGATCACATAACACCGCTGACGTCGCCCCACCCGCATTAAGAAACTGATAAACGCATTCCAGAAAGGAAAATAAGGCATCATGGGTCTCCTTAGAATTTAGGAAACCAAATTGGTTAGGGGTAATTACATTGTGAAGATGGAGAAAGGCCAGCATTTTCATCTCAATAATTTTCTCAAATATTTTGGAAAGCGTAGGCAGAAGAGATATCGGGCGAAAGTTTGAGGGCAGGTCAAGGTTACCCCCTTTATGCAAGGGAATCACAAGAGCCTCCCTTAGCCTTGCCGGGAACTCACCCCTGTTCCAATTGTCGTTAATGGCAAAAGCGAGGCCATTTAGTGCAACATCAGGAAGACGCAGGAGTACCTCCACAGATATTTCATCGTCCCCTATCAATACCTCCTTATTGCCCCTATAGCCCTTTTGTTCTTAATAGCTCTTAATGCATCCTTGACTTCATTTAAATCAGTGGGAAAGAAAGAGAATGAATCCCGAAGAGAAAAACCACGGAAAAAGAGGAGAGGGTCACAAGCAGGCGGCAAGTCTCTCTGAAGGTTGGACGCGATGTACATTTTGTTTTGTAATAACTAAGAACTAACAACTAAAAAAATATATTCTATTGCGTTATTTTAAAGGAGCATTTTTTTGGCTTTTTGCCGAAGTCAGCTTTGATTTTTTTCTAAGCGTGTGCTTGTGAAATTCTCTACAAGTCTGTGTAAAATTAACTTTTGTTTGTCCTCAAGTTTCCTTTTATATAATGAGTGAATATAAAACGTGTGTATATCTTGTATCTGCTTGTCGTTTTTGCGGGCAAATTTGATTCTCGATTGAAAATCGGGACATTTGGCGTCCCGCCATAGGTATTGGCGGGACGTAATAAAATGGCCCCAAAAATCGGGACGTCCCGCGAAAATCGGGACGGTTGGCAACCCTAAAGGCGGGTCAGCCATATACGGCAGACAAGAACGGAAGTGTAAGGAACAAGTAAGTAATAAAAAAATACCAATAAGTGGAGTGTTTGAGTGCGCTGCAATAGAATACAGTTTTGGTAAAGCAGGGACCATGATTGTGAGTGTATATAGGTCACCTTCACGTTTTTTTTTAGACAAAATTTTGCTAACTAAAATTTTTATAGAAAATAATCTAATATTTGTAGTGGGTGATTTTAACATTGAGCTTTTAAAAGATAATAAAACTAAGACCGAACTGCTCTCTACAATGAACTATTCTAATATAAATCAAACAATGTTCGAAAACACTCGTGTATCAAATAGAAGCGCAACTGCATTGATAATATATTTACAAATTCTGAATTTGTAAAAGCAAATGTGTTTGAAAATTATGTGTCGGATCATACTGCGCAAAAATTGAATTTGAGACACAATTAACTAAAGAAAGATTTTGTACATTTATTAGCTTTTTCTCGGATGAAAGCAAAAGCAATTCTTTGCACAGCTTAGACGAACAAGACTCGCAAGAATTGCATAATATTGAACAAAGTAGTGAATATGTTTATGAATAGTGTTCTAGTCCTGTTTAATCACAATTTCCTTCGAAAACTAATAAAAAAAAACAATGTAAAAAACCTATTATGGATGAAGTTATACTGGAATGTAAACGTAGACTGGATAATTTACTAATGCTTTCTAGATTTAATGCTAACTACAAGAAACAATATAATGGAGAAAAAAGAGTATATGACAAAACATTAATATCTGTAAGGAAAAAAAATATGAACGTCGCATTAAAAATTCAGATAACAAAACAAAATGTATGTGGGCTATTCACAAGGAAATAACGGGAAATAATCATTCATCTTATATTAAGATCGAGAGAAATTCTGAGTATATTCCCAATAATTATAAGAATTTCCTATTGTCCGTTGTTCCGGAACTCTTAAATTATCTAATGATGCCCCCTTTTCTTGTACAATACAGAACAATGTAAAAACAATGTATCTAAAACCGGTAACGCCAAATAAAATTGTGGAAATTGCTAACCGATGAAAAAACAAGGACAGCAGTGGAATAGATGAACTTGCGACAAGCTGGCAGTTCCAACAATTAAAACGGTATTGTCATATATAATAAACAATTCATTTATTTATGGTGTGTTTCCAGATAATCTGAAAATTGCACTTATAAAACCGCTATATAAAAAGGGCAACTCGGAAAGCCTAACTAGTTATAGGCCTATAAGCCTATTACCAGCTTTTTCAAAGATTTTTGAACGAGTCATGAGTACTAGATTAATGAGTTTTTTAAATGAAGGTAATGTTTTTAGTAATTGTCAACATGGGTTTTTAAACGATAGATCAACACAAACAGCAGTTTTTGAATGTTTAACACACATGTTATATCACATCGAAAAAGGGAAATTGGCTCTGGGCATGTTTGTAGATTTGCCCAAGGCCTATGACTGTTTCGACAGAGACACACTTATGAAAAAATTAGAGTTGTATGTTCTTACGGGAAACGCCAAATCATGGCTACTATCGTATTTAAAGAATAGAAAACAATTTGTTAGCATAACACAAAATAACACATCACAATCAGAAATATTAAAAAATACCATAGGAATAGCTCAAGGTAGTATTTGGGTCCTCTTCTTTTTATTGTATTTGTCAATGATTTGTCGATTGTAATAAATGAACCTTTCCAAAATATTGTGAAATATGCAGATGATACAAATTTAATTATGGGTAGTAAATAGTTAAATTGGTCACAGAATGGTTTAACAAGAATAAACTAATTTAAAATAAAGAAAAAACAAATGAAATAGTTTTTAGTACAAAACAATCAACAGTTAGTAGTTAAACCTGAAGCGCTTGAACTAGGTAACTTAAATATCACAATCTCGGAAAATGCAAAATGTCTTGGTGTTTATATAAATGAAAATTTAGACTGGCCAACTCACATTAATAGCACAGTCAAAAAAAATAATTCAATTTGTTATGGATTGCGGTTTGGTGGTAGGTATATGAACGAAGAAACACGGCGAATCACATACTTGGTAGGCATTGTTTAACACAAATTGTTTTTGTAGCACAGAAACGGGCAGTCAAGGTTGTTAAAAAGAAAAGTTAGTTAGAAAGTTGCAGGGGTGAATTTCGAAGGTTAGGAATAATGACTGTATATGGAATTTATGTATACAAATGTATAATGTTTTTTATTAAAAATCGGGAAGGCTTTGAACTCCAAAATACTCCTAATACACGGACATCACAAGTAAATTATCCAGCTCACCGGCTTACGTTAACTGAAAGGTGTCTTCACTATATGTTTTTAAAGTTGTTTAATACCTTACCTAGACATATAAGTTACGTTGGGGTTTGGAACCTTCGGCAACATGCATTAAAACAGAGTTTTATCCACAATACCGAAACAGAATATTTGCACTAGACGCGCGTTTCGCTAACCATGTTAGCATCATCAGGAGATGATTAAAACTGATGATGCTA
>JAEQML010083441.1:0-10472 GCA_016904865.1 Pissodes strobi | reverse complement strand
ATATATTTTGATACATTAGTGTATGCATGGCCACAATCGAATAAAAAGTACAAGAACAGAGTCTTAATTTTTTAAATCCAATGTTACCACTATGTTGGGGTTTGGAGCCTTCGGCAAAATGCACTAGGACAGAGTTTTATCCGCAAGACCGAAACAGAATTTTTGCACTGGACACGCGTTTCGCTAACCATGTTAGTAGCATCATGTTAGCATTGTCAGGAGATGATTAAAACTTTATCATATCAGAACTTAATCATCTTCTGATAATGCTAACATTGTTAGCGAAACCCGCGTTCGTCGAGTGCAAAAATTCTGTTTCGGCTTTGTGGATAAAACTCTGCTTTAATCCGATGATAGTTTATTATTTATTAAGCTATAATATAGGCCATAGTTATCAGTGTGCATTTTGGTTCGTTATACATGAGTCAAATATTATACTTTTTCTTTTACCATCCTTAAACATACAATATATTTAAGTAAAAAATTAAATTGCACCATTTACGTTAACCAGAACGTCTACACATACCTAAATTCACAATGCTCTTACTATCACAAGTCTTATGCATTTATTATTATATGTACTTTTACTACTATTATTAGTGTCCATGCACATGATAGCAAGACCATTATGCTGTCAGCGGCGGATCTAGGGACGCGTGGACCTCAGGGCAAAAGATATTTATGGGCCCCTACCCCTTGTATATTTTAAAATTAAGTTAAGGCATCGTGGGACCCTTTTGCACCATGGGACCCAGGGCGGCGCACCGAACTGCCCGGTGATATGTCCGCCACTGTATGCTGTGCATAATACAACAAGTTCAATTATGAATTAGTAATAGGCATACCTAGAGACACAACTTTGGAAACGAAAAGTGTCAACAAAGTATGTGTTGACGTTTCAGTTGACGTAAATGTGGTAATTTTATTTCCAATTTTATTTATTAGTTAAATATCTTGTGTGTCTAAGGTTGGTAAAAGAAGAAGTAAAATATTTGGCTCTCGTATAGTGAACCATAATACACTCTAATAATTATGGCCTACATTATAAGGTAGTTAAATAATATACTATAAAGCATTGCATATTTATGATCATAAGATTGTCATCATGTTACATTTTGAAAATCGACATAGCATGAATCTATGAAAATTATAAAATACAGAATGTTTTGATTGATTCGAAATCTGTTGATTAATTGTTACTGAATATAGTCTGTGTAAATAGTCCCGGACCATGCAGTTATTTCCTAAACCTGAACAGGTAGAGTAAATGTTACTCATAAAATTTGGAGAGGGTTCAAAACTGTCCAGTCTGAATATGAATTGAAGCATACAAGTTTTCTTATGGAACACGCTGTATATTATATCAGTTTATAATTGCGGTTGATATTCTACACAAAGCTATGTATCATTTCCTATACCTAAGTCCACCCGTTTAGAAAATATTGGCATTTTAAAACTAAATAAGAATTCAATTTTAATTTAGGAATTTTATTAAATAAATGCAAAGTACATTTATTTACATATTGAAAATTTCGTCCTTGTACTGTCTGACAATGGGCTAAACCATAATAAAACTCGCTAACTACATTTCGAAGCATTTACGCGCTAACAGATCCAGCATCTTCAAGAATGCGATGTTGCAGATCATCTAAATATTCGGGTTTAGTGACGTAAACCATGTTTTTATCCCCGAAAGAAACAATGCAAGGACGGTAGATCTGGTGACCTCGCAGGCCATTCTACAGCTCCTCTTCTACCAATCCACGGCTATTGTTTAAAAATTAACAGTACTTCGCAAAGATGCAAACGGGGGAGACATTGAAAATGCCGAAGAAGAATGCAACGCTTATTAAATTTGAGATCTGAGAAAACTCATAATTGTGTGGAAATATAATGGTTGATAGAAGTTTGGGTGAGATTAGGTTAGATTACGTAAGTTTAGTTTACCAAAATATTCCAAATAAATGCAAATTACTTCAAGTTCCTTTCTTTTTTACAATTTATAACGTTATTAGTGTGGTTGTAAAAAGCAAAAGATCACACACCTCACATTCCTCGATCTAAAGATATGAAACACGACCAGTCTGTCGTGAGAAACTACAAGTCGCCCTCACCCATCCTTAACACAATCTAATGTAATTAATGATTTTTAGCAGATCACGTAAGTTTAGTTAGTTGAGTAGATTTGGTTAGTTTTGGCTAGTCGTCCAATCAACTTTCTGTTAGTTTTCCTTAGTCTTAACTTGTCTTAGTAATTTGAACCGGTCCTGATACGTTTTAATTAATTTTAATGGATTTTGTTAGTTTGGGTTAGTTCTTGTTCAATCAACTTTCGGTTAGTTTCACTTAGTCTCAAATTTATTTCGTCAGTTGAGTCGGTTTCGATCCGTTATTATCAATTTTAATAGATTTGGTTAGATTTGGTAACTCGTTTAATCAACTTTCGTCATATTACTTAGTATCAGCTTATTTCAGTTATTTGAATACGTTACGATACGTTATAACAAATTTTAATAGATCAGATTATGTTTGGTTTGTCGTTGAATCAACTTTCTGTTGGTTTCACTTAGTCTCGACTTATTTTAGTCATTCGGCACCGATATGTTTTAATCAATTTTAATATATTTAGTTAGATTTGGTAAGTCGTCTAATCAATTTTTGGATACTTTCACTTAGTTTCAACTTATTTTACTTATTTGCGCTGGTTCCGATACGTTATAATCAATTTTCATAGATTTGGTTAGTTTTGGTTAGTCGTTCAATTAACTTTCGCTTAGTTTCACTAAGTCCCAAATTATTTAAGTCATTTGAGTCGATTCCGATACGTTATAATCAATTTTAATAGATTTGGTTAGTCGTCTAATCAACTTTCGGTTCATTTCACTTAGTATCAACTTATTTTGGTCATTTGGACCAATTACGATACATTAAAATCAATTTTAATGGATTAGGTTATTTTTGGTTAGTTAGGGTTAGTTTAACAATTTAAATGGATTAGGTTATTTTTGGTTAGTCGTCGAATCAACTTTCGGTTTGTTTAAATTAGTGTCAATTTATTTTAGTCATTTCAATCGTTTCTGATGCGTTAAAATCAATTTTAATAGATTTGGTTAGTTTTGGTTAGTCGTCTTATCAACTTCCAGTTAGTTCCACTTAGTCTCAACTTATATTACTTATTTGAGCCGGTTCCGATTCGTTATAATCAATTTTCATAGATGTGGTTTGTTTTGGTTAGTCGTCTTATCAACTTTCGGATCATTTCACTTAGCATCCACTTATTTTAGTCACTTGGGCCGGTTACGATAAGTTATAATCAATTTTAATGGATTAGCCTATTTTTGGTTAGTCGTCGAATTAACTTTCGGTTAGGTTCACTTTGTCTCAACTTATTTTAGTCATTTTAGTTGGTTCCGATACGTTAAAATCAATTTTAATAGATATGGTGAGTTTTGGTTAGTCGTCTAATCAACTTTCGTTTAGTTTCACTTAGTCTCAATTTGTTTTACTAATTTGAGCCAGTTCCGATAGGTTATAATCAATTTTAATAGATTTGGTGAGTTTGGTTAGTCGTCTAATCAACTTTCGGTTAGTTTCACTTAGTCTCAATTTGTTTTACTTATTTGAGCCAGTTCTGATACGTTATAAACAATTTTCATAGATTTGGTTGGTTTTGGCTAATAGTCCAATCAACTTTCAGTTAGTCTCGACTTATTTTAGTCATCTGAACCGGTTCCGATACGTTATAATCAATTTTAATAGATTTGGTTAGTCGCCAAAATTCGCGTCGGTTTGGTTACTTTTAACTTTTTAATATTTGTACTCTATTCCGAAATGTTATAGGTTGATTTGGTGCTTCTGGTTAGTTTTGGCTTGTCATTCAATCAACTTTCGTCTAGTTTTAGTTAGTTTTAATTTATTTTAGTCCTTTGAACCGATTCCTATACGCTATAACCATTTTTAATGTTTTTGGTTAATTGTGGTTAGTCGCCAAAATTTGGTTAAATTGGGTTATTTTTATCTTACTTTAATATTTTGAATCCGTTCCGATACGCATTAGCCATTTTTGGTGATTTTGGTTACTTTTTCGAGTCCTTCACTCGAATTTCAATTAATTTCGGTTGATTTTATTTTATTTTAGTCATTTGAATCGGATCCGATACGTTATATATAATGGTTAGTCGCCATTGTTCGGTTTGAATTAGTTTTAACTTACTTTTATTTCTTTAAATCTGTTTTGATGCAATTTAACCCTTTTCGGTGCTTTTAGCTACTTTTGGTTAGTATGGGTTAGTCGTGCAATTCGGTTAGTTTCAGTAAGTTTTAATTTATTTTTGTCATAAACCGATTCAGTCCGCATAAACAAACTAACACGATCCCTCACGCGTATGACGTGATGTGACAAATGTAGCATGCACTTTTTCGCGATTTGATGCCCCATACTAGGAAAACAAAAACATTTCTAATGTTAAAAATTTCGTATATGTTATCCGAAATGGGGCGGTGCCGGTGCTCCATCCTGTTGAAAACTCGTGTTTTGGTAATTTGGTTCGACAACATTTTCAATTGAATTAGGAACTGTCTGATACTGCAGCATGTGCAAATAAGTTTCAGCTATTAAATTACCCTCAATAAAAATTCACAGTCCTTCACAAAGATGCAACCGGGGGAGACATTGAAAATGCCGAAGCAGAATGCAACGCTTACTAAATTTGAGATCTGAGAAAACTCATAATTGTGTGGAAATATAATAGTTGATAGAAGTCTGGGTGCGATCATGTTAGATTATGTAAGTTTACTTTACCAAAATATACCAATTTAAAATTTATAAGTGTGGTTGAAAAATCAAAAGACCATTTACATTCGATTCGTCTGACATTCCTCGATCTAAGGATATGAGTCACGACTAGTCTGTCGTGAGAAACTAAAAGTCACCCTCACCCACCCTTATCACAATCTAATGTAAAAAATTACTTTTAGCAGATTACGTGAGTTTAGTTTACCAAAATATACCACATAAATGCATATTACTTCAAGTTTCGATCATTTTTACAATTTATAACATCAGTGGTGGTTGTGAAAACTGCATTCGATTCGTCTTTCAATCCCCGATCTAACGCGGTTAGTTTCACTTAGTATCAAATTTTTAGCTATTTGAGTCGGTTTCAATAGGTTATAAAAATTTTCATAGATTTGGTTAGTTTTTGTTAGTCGTCTAATCAATTTTGGGTTAGTTTCACTGGGTCTCAACTTCTTTTACTTATTTGAGCCGGTTCGGGTACGTTATAATCAAATTTAATAGATTTGGTTAGTCGTTTAATGAACTTTCGGTTAGTTCCACTTAGTCTCAAATTATTTTACAGCTGGTTCCGATACGTTATAATCAATTTTAATAGATTTGGTTAGTTTTGATTTATTAGTCATCAATTCAACTTTCGGTTAGTTTCACTTAGTCTCAACGTGTTTCAGTTATTTGAGTCGGTTCCGATACGTTATAATTAATTTTAATATATTTGGTGAGTTTCGGTTAGCCGTCTAATCAACTATCTGTTAGTTTCACTTATTCTCTATTTATTTTACTTTTTTGAGCTGGTTCCGATACGTTACAATCAATTTTAATGGATTTGGTTAGTTTTGGTTTATCGTCTAACCGACTTTAGGTTAGCTTCACTGAGTCTCAAATTATTTTGTTCATTGGAGGCGGTTCCGATACGTTATAATTAAGTTTACTAAATTTGGTTAGTTTTGGTTAGTTTTCGTTAGACGTCTAATCAACTTCCGATTAGTTTCACTTAGTCTCAACTTATTTTAGTCATTTAATTCGGTTCCGAAACGTCATAATCAATTTTAATAAATTTGGTTAGTTTGGGTTAGTCGTCTAATCAACTTTTGTTTAATTTCACTTAGTTTTAACTTATTTGAGCTGGTTCTGATACGTTATAATCAATTTTAAAAACTTTGGTTAGTTTTGGTTAGTCGCCTAATCAGCTTGCGGTTAGTTTCACTTAGTATCAAATTATTTTAGTCATTTGAGTCCGTTCCGATACCTATTCATCAAGATTAATAAACTTGGTTTCTTTTGGTTAGTCGTCTAATCAAATTTCGGTTAATTTCACTTAGTATCAAGTTATTTTACTCTTTTGAGCCGGCTCCGATATGTTGCAACCAATTTCAATAGATTTGGTTAGTCGTCAAATCAACTTTCGGTTAGTTTCACTTAGTCTCAACTTATTTTACTTATTTAAGCCGGTTCCGATACACTATACTCAATTTTAATATATTTGTTTAGATTTGGTTAATCGTCTTATCACCTTTCGGTTAGTTTCACTTAGTGTCAACTTATTTTAGTCATCTGAACTGGTTCCGACGCGTTCTAATTAAATTTAATCGATTTGCTTAATTTTGGTTAGTTGTCCAATCAAGTTTCGGTTAGTTTCACTCAATCTCAACTTACTTTAGTCATTTGCACCGTTTCCGATACGTTATAAGCAATTTTGATAGATTGGGTTAGTTTTGATTAGTCGTCAATTCAAATTTCGGTTAGTTTCACTTAATATCAACTTATTTTAGTCATTTCAACCGGTTACGATACGTTATAATCAATTTTAATAAATTTGGTTATATTTGGTGAATCGTTGAATAAACTTTTGGTTAGTTTCACTTAGTCTCAACTTATTTTACTTATTTAAGCTGGTTCCGATACGTTATAATCAACTTTAATAGATTTGGTTAGTTTTTGTTAGTCGGCTAATCAACTTTCGGTTAGATTCACTTAATATCAACTTATTTTAGTAATTTTAGTCGGTTCCGACACGTTTAAATTTAATTTAATAAATTTGGTTAGTTTTTGTTAGTAGTCTAATCAACTTCCGGTTAGTTTCACTTAGTATCTACTTATTTTAGTCAGTTGAGTCGATTTCGATACGTTATAATCAATTTTAATACATTTGGTTATTTTGGGTTAGTCGTCTAATCAACTTTTGGTTAGTTTCACTTAGTCTAAACTTATTTCACTTATTTGAGCTGGTTCTGATACGTTATAATCAATTTTAATAGATTTGGTTAATTTTGGTAAGTGGTCTAATCAACTTTCGGTTAGCTTCACTTAGTCTCAACTTATTTTAGTCATTTGAACTGATTCCGATACGTTCAATATAAAAATTTCAAAACTTAAATTATTTAAAATTACGCCAAAGCAAAATATATCATTATAAAAAAAATAAAAACACATACTCATATTAATAACGCCAATACCATCTGAAAAACGATAAAAAAATTATAGTTCGTATTTAAAAAAAGAAAGTTGATGATGATCCCTTGAAGACGAAACGTCGGATTTCAAACTGGATACCATCATTAGATAGAGCGAAAAAAGAGGTGATGCATAAGTGCATATCAATTTGAAATCCGTTTTTAAATAAGCCCAGGAAAAAAATAAAACGACTTTTAAAAATTTCGTTTTTTTTCCGGATATCTCCGGAAATACTCGGAATTTTAAAACTTTCTAAACGACATATTGTTAGGCACCTAAATGCGCAATTTTACCTTAATTTGACCGACACTGTGTCTCTTACGGTTTTCAAGTTCCCCATACATAGACACGAATTCGAGCAGAGAGAGACAGCAGTTCTGGCTATTTCTTGTTTTTAATATTTACGTTGCTATTTAACTAAGTATGCAATGACAGTAGGCTAAGGCATGGAGATATAAAAAAAAAAACATAAAAATCGTGATGCTGAGTAAGCGCTAATTTTTTAAAACCACTCACTGGCTATACAGACAACGGACTTTTCAATAATAATTCGTACTCAAAAAAATATATAGAAAGTAATTAAATAATGTAGGGAGAAATGCTCACCTAAAAGTTCCAACGGAACTCGAACCTACAGATTGCGGCTGTATACAACAAGGATCAACATTTGAATTTAAATGGTTTGAAGGACCTCAACTACCTTTAACAATCAACGATGTTATCCGAAAAGACGAAAATGAAGAATCTGGAGCTGAAGGTAAAATATTCTACTACATGATTCGTACATTGAAAAAAAAAATAATTTGAATGTTAATAATTTATGTTTCAGATGATGAATCAGAAATTGAGTATGCTAGTGACGAGGATGAACATGAGCAGTCAGGTTGCGATTGTTAAAAAAAATTGTTCATGAAGTGAAACTTCTTAACGCGCGCAGGGAGTAAAATTTGAAGGTCGCGACACACGGCTGGCGAACACGGCGGACGAACGCAGCAGGCGAACACGGCGCGGCGTCGGCGGGCGAACGCAGCGGGCGATACACGATGTTATTGTGATATATTTGTTAGTTTACAAGATAAAAATATGGGGTTTGCCCTATTGTCTTATCAAGACGTAAGCGAAACTTATATGAAGAATAGTTTTTTCATTTAGGCCTTCTCTTTTTATTAATTGCGAGGTATACTTAAAAAAACTACTTTTTAACCAAATCTGAGGCTAGGGCGTTTAAGTTTAAGAAGTATCACTTCTGATATGTACACATAGTGCACACGCTTTTTTAAATATATTTTTTTACAAGCTCTAAAGAATATTTGTGTAATTATTTAGACTTTCCTTTCACTTTATCTACTATTAACTTTGTTATAATAAAATTATTACAAAAATATTTAAAATAACAAACTGCCAAAAGTGCATAAAAGAATTTTTAAAGAAAAAAATTTGTTTACGCTTCATGAACCTCTCAGTATAGAGTACCTCTAAACTTGTCGATTCTATTTTATTTTTCGTATTATTTATTTACTGTTTTCAATTTTTTGAGTACGAACTATTATTGAAAAGTTCCTTAGAACTCTGTCATTGCAGGCGTAAATATTAAAAACAAGAAATAGCTAGAACTGCACCTTGTTATTTAAATTTGAAACAAGCTTCGAAATATTGCTTTCCGTCGCGATAGCCACTTCAGCAACTTCCGGTCATATTATCAATTTTTATTTACTTAGCCATTATTTACACTTCTGACAATTTGTATACAGGTTCAGTAAGTCATATATAATATAAAAATGCAATTGTCAGAACTGCACCTTGTGGTTTAAATTTCAACAATTTTTTTACAACTTTGTCGACTTCTGACAGTCTTTAAGCCCCTACCTAGACTTCTGACAATAATTTTCCTCGATTTCTACAGCTAAAAACTATAACTCTACCAAATATCAGGACTACACCTTATAATTTTTTTCCTGTTATAAATTTACGACTTTGCCCGCCCATCCACGCCTCCCACCCCGGGAGAGCGTTCTGACGGCAGCGCTACGTACTTATAAGGTACCAAGGAAACGTTTTATACAAAATTCGTGACTACACCTTATCAGTTCACTTTTTCGTAGCCAGCTCTCGGTCTATCAGTCTCAATTTATTTTACTTATTTGAGCGGGTTCCGATACGTTAAAATCAGTTATGCATAAACCGTGTCGTGACGTTCACTAAAATTTTCCATGTCGTTATGCGACCTTGGAAACTCACTGTCAAGAAACCACAGTATTTATCTGAACCGGCTCCGATACGATATAATGTTTCTGGTAAGTTTTCGTTAGTCGCCAAAATTCGGTTGATTTTGGTTATTTTTAACTTACTATAATATTTCTAATCTGTTTCGACACGTTTTAGCCATATTTGGTGCTTTTGGTTAGTTTGATTGGGTAAGGTTGGGTTAGATAGTCGTTCAATCAATATTCAGTTCATTTCAGTTAGTTTTAATTTTAGACATTTGAATCGGCGCCGATACGTTATAATCGAATTTAATAATTTGGGTAGTTTTGGTTAGTAGCCAGAATTCGGTTCGTTTTGGTTAGTTTTTAACTTATTTTAATATTTTTTATCTGTTCCAATATGTTTTAGCTTTTTTGGAGCTTTTGGTTACTTTCGGTTGGTCGTTGAATCAGCTTTCGGTCAGTTTCAGTTAGTTCCAATTTATTTTAGTAATTTGAACCGGATCCGATCGGTTATAACCAATTTTAATTTTTATGGTTAGTTTTAATTATTCGCCAAATTTCGGTTACTTTGAGTTAGTTTTAACTAACTTTTATTTTTTTAATTTGTTCCGATTCATTTTAACCCTTTTTATGCTTTTGCTTACGTTTAGTTGGTTTGGGTTAGTCGTTCAATCAACTTTCGGTTAGTTTCAGTTAGCATTAATTTATTTTTGTCATTTGAACCGATTCCATCCTCAGAAACAGACTAACACGATCGCTCACGTATATTACGCGATGTGCCAAATGTACCATGCACTTTTTCGTGATTTGATACCCCATAATAGGAAAACAAAAACATTTCCAATGTTAAAATGGATCTACTTAAGAATTGCCTACAATGCCAGCCCACACATTAGCTTTTTGCGTATGTTGTGTGCGAGATTCACGCATCCAATTTGGATTTTTGTCGCTCCAAAATCTACAGTTATGGCGATTAAGTAAGTGTCCCATTTAACATAAAGATAGTCTCGTCGGAA
>JAEQML010083440.1:0-10473 GCA_016904865.1 Pissodes strobi | reverse complement strand
CGGAAAGGGGTACGGCGTCGAAATTTTTATGGTTAGACCATATGAGGAGACCGGGGCTCTAATTTAAGGGGGGATTTTGGGGGAAAATATTTTTTTGCCCGTATCTCTGCAACGAAGGCTCGGATCGAAATTCTGACAAACGATGACCCCGCTTGTTGAAGTTTTCACTTCTATGGTGTGGTCTTAAGCACACACAATTTTTTTTGTATTGTTTTGTATTATAGGTAAAGGGTGTTTCATGAGTCAGGATACTTTATGTAGCGGAATGTTAGGAATGGCAGATAAGGTTTAATTCCTGAATTTTGTCTTTTGACGCTAAAGTAATACCACTTAATCAGGTGTAATGGGTCTAGGAGATGAAACCTCTGTCCTCTGTATATTTTTATATGATATTAATTAGAATTCATATTTCAGATAATATAAATATTCAAGATGCTTTTGTTCAAACAGAAGCTGAAAATGGTATGTATGTTTAGGTATAAAACCAATTTCATATAATAATTGCACTAATACTGAAAATATTAAATCCGTTCCAGAGTCTTATTTAAATTTTTTAGACAGGTATCTACCTACTAATTTTGATTCACCTCAAAATTATATTACTGATATTAAAATTAAATGCTCTCTCATTTTCTAGATAATGTTTGTAAAACCCGCGCCGATGCTTCCTTCCAAACTTGTGTGTTTACAAGAGGTATGTATATGCAAGTTGAATTATACTGGGTGACTCATAATTAGAGAGTATTTGATATTTGAAGACCTCTATTTTATTAACAATAAAAGGCATAACATATAGGATTTATTTTTAAATTTCTAAGATCCAAGGAAACGGATGTTTTGTCCAAATTGCAAAATTAGTCTTTTTGTAATATTTTTCCCACATATTTAGTAAAAATAAGGCATTGTTTTTATTGGAAATGGAATTATAAGAAAGCCCTTAACATAGAAATAAATATATCTATAGGTATACATTTTGATGACAGCTTATGTATTTCTTACATTTTGTAAAAACCTTATTTTATAGATAAATCCACTCAAACATCGGCAATGCTTTCGGCAAATACACCAAGAAAAAATATTCTTAAGGAGAGCTTAAAAGCGCTTAAAAAGGATTCGGCGTCGACAGCAAGTTGCTCAAAACAGCTTGAAACAGGCATAACTTTGGAAGATGTCCATAAATATTTGGACCAGAATTATTCAGAGCAGTTTTGTATGTTATTAAAAAACCAATTAAATTTATTAAATAAATCAGCTAAGGGATGTAGGTACACAGACGAATTAAAACAATTTGCATTAAGCGTATATTTTCTAGGACCTAAGGCATACAAGCAAATTTCCACAATGCATAGATTGCCATCAAAGAGTACTTTAAATCGTTTTACAAGAAAATGGATAATAAATCCCGGTTTCAATGAATTTATTTTCCGTTTGATGGAAATTCGGGCAAAAATATTGAAAGGAAAAGAACGGGACTGTATTATTTGCTTGGATGAAATTAGTTTAAAATCGCATTTTTGTTATGACATATCCCGTGACAAGATAATAGGTTTTCAGGAAGGAAATAATACAGACAGTTTCAAAGTAGCAACCTCTGCATTAGTTGTAATGGCGCGAGGTATTGCTAGAAGTTGGAAGCAACCTATTGCCTATTTTTTTTATAATTCAACAGCTCCCTCGGAAGAAATAAGGGATATATTATTTGAAAGTGTTAGAAAACTAAATCGAGTAGGTTTTAACGTTATGGGGGTAGTCCCAGATCAAGGATCTAATTTTAGAAAATTGGTTAACAAACTACTCCATTTAACACCAAACGATACTCATTTTTGGGTAGATAATATAAAGCTTTTTTATATGTACGACGTGCCTCATCTTTTGAAATCTACAAGGAACAATTTTTTTTCTTATGATTTCCGTTTGTCAGATGGGCTGGCAAGAAAAAGTTACGTAGATAATTTTTACGATCACGACAAAAAAAAAGCTAGTAGACTTTGCCCTAAACTTACTGACGAGCATATGTTTCCTAGTAGCTTTCAAAAAATGAAGGTAAAATATGCATCGCAAGTCTTTAGTCACTCTCTTTCAGCTGCCCTATATACCTACATATATTTTAAGGTTTTACCTCCAGAAGCAATGCTTACTGCAAAATTCATACAAACAATAAATGATTTATTTGATTTATTAAATTCTTCCCATCTAAACAACTTTACCGCATTTATGGGCACAGAAAAACAATTGCAATTTTTGGAAGAAATAAAAGATTTGTTGAATGACTTAAAGGTAATTAAAATAGTGGAGGTAAAACAGAACAATGGAAAGGTAACCCATGTGGAAAAATCTATAAATTAATACTATGCATTTTATAAATGGCTGGAAAATCACAATTAACTCTGTTCTATCTTTATGGGAAACTTTAAAATGCAAAAATTATTCATTTCTTTTAACAAGAAACCTTAATCAGGATTGCATCGAAAATTTTTTTGGCCTGATAAGAAATTGTTGCGGAAACTCGAGAAATCCAACTCCAATTCAATTTTGTAGGGCACTCAAGAAATTATTTACCCTAAAATATTTTAATGAAGTTGAGGGTACAAATTGTATCAACGATATTAATAAAGTATTGCTTAATGTAACTCCTGATATGCTCCAAAAATATAAAAATATCGATGTACCAATATTAACAAAAAATAGTTCTTTAAAAGTTTTTACAAATGACTATAGAAATCTTTCAAGTACGGACGGCAATGCTGTAGTTTACATTACTGACTATCTATTAAAGAAATGTTTGCTGCAACACTCTTGTAACACTTGCACAAAATATAATGATGAAAAGACATTACAAAAAGAAGCTGCTGTTTTTTTAGACTTTAAAGCATATTCGACTTCTAAAAACTATGGAGGTCTGAATTTACCTCCTAGTAATATTGTAGAATATGTCAAAGACCTAGAAACAATCTTTCTTGAAAATTTTAATAAACTTAGTTGTTACGAGAATGTTGGAGCAAAACTAAAGAAATTATATGAAAATATACTGTTTACACATCCTTGTGAAGAGTTTCCTCGTAAATATTTTTTAAGCCTTTATATTAGGGTGCGTATTTATTTTACAATTAAATTTGCTAATTGTGATATAAAAAAAAGATATTCTCTAAAACAATCAATAAAACCTAACATAAAGTTAAATATCTTAAAAAATCTTTAAAGAACCTGCAGGTAAATTTTATTAGAGAAAATGTTGAATTTAGTTGTTTACGTTACGATTGGTTTTAATTCATCTGGTTGAACGCCTTTGGTTTTACCTGGTTCGTGTATCAATTATCATAGTTTTCAATACACTTCGTGATAATTCGGTGCCGTATGCACCTAAGTCGTTCTTTGAACTTCCGTGGCGATTCTACGAGAAAATAGTAAATGCGCAAGTACCCTCGAAGGCATTATAAATATACGTGATTTATTCCTTTGACAAGTTTCCCAAAGTATAACTCTGCTCCTACCCGTATTTTACTGTTAGGTAGAACTCTTTGATGGACTCTAATTTGGAACAACTTGCATATATTTTATGTAATATTCATGTAATTTGAAACTCTATTTTGATGTAGTTGGTATTTGCAACTTTTTGACTGTTAATTTTTATAACTATAAATCTCGTCTGTAGCGTAATACATTATTAGGTACTCTTCAATTAAACTTTCCTTTTTTTCCTTAATTTATACCAAGAGCAATTTTTATAATTATGTTAAGATCTGCCAATTAAACAACTCAACGTTTACCCATTTTTTCTTTTAATACCATTGTATAAATTTTAATACACAAAGCACAATAAGCCACAATAACAATTATGGCTAGATGTTTTTGAATCACCCCGGTAAGTGAACGTTTATTCGTTTTAATCGCTAGCGGCACCGAACTTTAACGAGACGGTTTGCATCAACCTCGTACCAGCACCGATACCTGCACAGCTGCATGAAATTCTCGGAATCGTCGGCGCGCTTTTGTAAGAACGACATCAAAGTTCCGAGGGACTGTGACCCTTCTTGTCTTGTTAATGTTCGTTGGTGATAACAACAAAACACATGCATCTGCTGTATGTGAACCAAGACTTTACCATATGATAAAAACCCCGATTACTGGTATGTAATTGACAAATTTTTAAAATCTCAAGGTGAACCTATACCTGACGTAACCTTCTGATTACGTAGAACCTAAATATATAAAACCTAAAGATGACAAATAAATAAAAAAGAATCCCAAGATAAACATTATTTCTAATGTTTTAATAAAACCAGGTACCTACTTCTAAAAATATTTTCAACAACCTTCTCCAAGAATTAAAAATAATCCTGATATTACCTCGAACAAATACACTGGGGATAGTAAAATAATACCAGACGATAACATAATTCATACATCACAAGAATATCCAATTTTAGGAGCCTTCTATACAAATAAAGCTTTGAATAATTATAAAAATCAAATTATTATAAAATTTTCCAAACTAGAAAAATGTAAAACAAAAAGTATCAAACCGTTTCCCGGAAAAACGAGAAAAATCTTTCTTACACCAGAAACTCCACTAAAAGCGGATTTACAAAATCTATTTGTACAAGAAAAGATACCTAATAAAACTTATTGTATATTTTTTGAAAATAAAGAACTAGAACCAATATTTATTCGTACATTACCAGAGACATTTAAACATGATACTTACACCTTATATACCTCAAATCAACTTTTAATCGGTATTTCAGATAAGGATGATCAAAAAGGAATTATTGAAAGTTGCCATCAAACAAAAACTTCTCATAGAGGAACAACCGAAAATATTAAAAATATCAAACAAAGATATTACTGGCCAAAATTTGAACAAGACACATCCTGCAATATTTAAAAAAAAAACAAAATACGAAAGAAAACCCTATGAAGTAGTATTTAAACCAACCCCGATAGGAACAAAACCCTTTCAACATTATTATAGACAGATGTTCGAAACTTCTGTCTGTTATTAAACAACAAAAGCAATTACCCCGTTATAAATTACAAACTTTACCACCCAAAAGAAACACAAAAATATTGAAACGAATTAACGTTTCATATTCTGCTCCGTCTGATGCCCTTACCATTATTAGTCCTGATGACGACTAACACCTACCGAATTGAAGAATTACGTAATCCTTTGTTATCAATCCACCAAAGGATCGCCCACTTAACTCATCAACTCAGATCTATATATTATCATATTAATATAATTAATATACGATCGAGTATTCATGACACCCAAAGAATCTTACAAAAATAAATAAAACTCTAAGTTCTTCAAATCATACCCTTTTATGTAATCTCTTAACAACTAAATTAGGATATTTAATCACTGACATAGAAGATATTAGAAATACCTCATCTTACTATTCTATAAAAAGAAGGAAACACAGCCTCTTTAATTTCGTTATACAGCACATAAATGGCTCTATGGTACATTAGACGCTAGTGACGGCGAAAGATACGATAATCATATTAAAATAATTGATAAAAATCAAAAAACACTTCACGAAGATCTATCTTCTCAAAAGTTAGTTCATACGCAGTTATCAGAAAGCATCGATAAATAACTTAAAATCGTAAAAACTAATCAAAACAATATCCTAAAACAAATTAATGCTGTTACTAAAGAAATTCAAGTAACTTCTAATGCATTACCACTTTTCTCTATTATTTGACGATTTAAATAAGAACATTGCCATAATCCAAACAATTTGTGCTAATATGCAAAATGCAATTTAATTTCGCAGAACTCTTCGCAGAACTCGGTATATTATACTATAGTATACTTCAATTCTTACAACTAATAAAAAATTTCCTTAATGTTCCGGTAGGAAATTTATATGCAATTTGCTACTCAGGGGAATACTTAGGCAAATCGATATCGATTATTTGAATTTTGTTTTAAGATAAGGATAGTTAAGATAGACTGTTTAAAATAATACTTTATTGACCCTCAAAAAAGGATTCCCTTTGATAACATGATTAAGTATTACGAGACTGCACATGCAAGCCTGACAATTTCTCAGAATTTAATAATCTTTGAAATTCATATTTCCGAAATATTACCCCAGGTTTTTAACCTTTATGAAGTAATACCAAACCTTGTCGTGTAACGGAATATATGTTATCAAATATTTGTCTATTCCGCTCCATTAATTCTACCTATTTATTAATGGTTTTCAATGCTCGGTATAATGATCGGCAGTGACATCTATCTGTGAATGGATATATTTTGCACAATTAACTTTAAGGAGAACAGGTACGCAGATTTGTATCTTTAATTTATGTATTTCTGTCGGTGCAGATCGCTTGATCTTGGGAATGCCATCTGTTAGGAAACGGGCTTATCTTATATAGTTAGTAGGTAATTGAAGAACGTAGAGTGTTATTCAATGCCTGTAATCTACAATAGATTGCTAGATTTAGCGTATGTTGAATGTTTCCTTAGTTTGACGCCGGATTTCCTACAACGGTTGTCACGTGTATTTAAATTGCCCAATCCAAGCGTTGAAAATCAAAATAGGTAGAACGTACAAATTTTGAGAGGAAGGTCATAGCATCTTGTGTGCAGACGTTGGCACGGTAAGTGGTGTTAGTTTTTGATCTCAAAATATTTTATTCATCCCGCATATTTTTCAATAATCTTTTTATGTTTTAAATACATTAGTAATAATTGTTTCCAATTCACTGACTTATATTTGGCTAAAGCGTGAATTTAGCATTTTTATATTGCACTTTCGAGTGTTTGATGATTTCAGCAATTTTATTTTTTTATGGTCACCTTTAGGTTTGAATGCCGTTTTTTTGGTGGATAATTGCGTATCTTATCGGTCAAATTCATGTAATTTGATAACATTTTAATCCAAATATATAGAGAACGTAATTATTTCATCGTTTAGTGGTCATACATATGATTTTACATATTTTCATTTAAATTGAACAGTATTACCTGGAAGACTCTCAAAGAGAATTTTATATGCTCCTGTAAAAGGTAGTTAATTGAATTTGAGTAGAATTTCGCTGAATTTTCCTTAGTAGTATTGTTGGTCATAGTTTTTTCAGGCTTATTTCATTAATCTCTCAGTTTATTTGTAACATCAAACTATAATTATTATCACTTATCGTGTCACGTTTGATCAATGATGTACTGGCATTATATTGCATATGAAAGAGGTTTAAGCACATGTGTTTAAATTTACCTGGTTAATTTTTTCTTTATCGTTCCTATCTCAAAGCGAGATAGTAATTATCTTATCTCTATCTTTGATTAATTGAGACGTAATTTACGTCAAATTGTTGTTTATGTGCCAAAAGAGGTTATACCTCGTTTTTCCTATTTTTTATAAATCTCTAGTTATTTTCTATTTGAAGTTGCCGAGGACCACTGTTGGACAAGTTTCATAATTTTTTCATAATTTTCTTTTAAATTTCTAATTTCAATCATCATTTCCTTTGAATTTCATATCATATCTAAGTAAAGAAAAGAAATATCTTGAGTAACAGTAATTAATCATAGTGTTATTTAATCATAGTTATTTATAATTTTTGCTGAACTTTAAATTGTAATTTAAGTTCTGATTATATTTGCTGTAACCAGTAAATTTTCAAGGGTTAAAACCTTGTATGTCAAACTGAGGTCCACAGGATACTCTTCTAATTAATTAATTAGTGGTACAAGTTGGTCTAAAACATCCAATATATTTTTTATGTAACTACTGCTCCAAGACGACACCTACACAGATCTTTGTGGTGACAGTCGGTCCGACAGCAGCCTCGCACAACTAACAGGGAACCATTCCGGGAATTACCGTTAAGCCCTGAACACGCCTATAGCAGGAGAGCTTAGGTACAGGCGAAGAGGTTTTCAGTGGAGGTCCCAACTGTTCACGTGGTTTGCAGATAACAGGAGGAGTTAAGTATTTGGATGTGTCAAAGAGTTTTTTAGATTGGAAAGACCAACTTGTTATAATAATTAAATTTGTTCATTGTTCACATTACTAGTCAATTTAGTCAAGTTTAAACTTCATTAATTATATTATAAGTTGTATTTACATCCGATTATATGAATTTCAATAATTTAAAAAAAAACTCATCATTGATAATTGTAAATTAGTTGTTAAATTAACATATTGTCTTTAAAAAAAAATTATCTTCTTTGATTTAGTACAGGACTGGGCTCTATGAGAGGTGAATTATTTTTATCTTTGTAAATTCTAGTTATTATTATCTAAATATTCTATATTTTCTGTTTGCATCGTCTCTAAGAGCTTGGCGCCCACAATCACATATATAATATAGTTAACGGGAGAACCGTTAAATCGAATCCACCCCTATTCTCATTTAAATCAAATTAAATAAATTAATTATCCTCACAAATTGATGACTGAGCTAGAAATTCATTACAAAGTGGCAACACTAATTACATTACAGTCGATGATCACATGGTAATAATTCGTAATCTTTATTTAGTCTTATCCAACAAAACATACTACAATGTAAAAGAACTTTGCCCGATGATAGAGAATATGCTGAATATTAAGTCTCATTGTCCATTGATACCTGTTAATAATACATTAACAATAATGAAACAATTTGCGGAGAGCTGTATTTTAGTAACCTCATGGAGATAAAAGACAAAAATAAATCTGATGAATCTGTATTAATTTTTCCTGAAAAATATACAGTAAAACTTAATTCGACTACATTTCAGTTTAAGAAATCAATAACAATGAAACTTCGAATAAAATTACCAGAAATACAACTTAATCCTAATTTAACAAATCAAATTGAATCAATTAATATCGAGACTATCGATACTGAGATAATTTCGCAAAGTGTGCAGAACGTACGAAACCTCAAAATACATGATCTTGATGACATTGATTTTGTACCATCAAGTGTATCAATATATATATTATTATTTTGGTAATAATTGTAATAATTATAATAATTTTTTTAATTGTTAAAAATGTAAATATTGGAAGGCGTTACCCAAAATCGATATTAAATTTAATAGGAATCCTCAAACCAGTTCCTGTTTTGAAGATTCTTAAGAAGGGAGGAGTTATGTTATAATAATTATATTATACTAGTAAACCTATGCAAGTATGTAAGATAACATTTTGCTAATATCAGCATTTATGCATTTCCTATAAAAGCGAACTTGCAACGGTACAGACAGTTCTATTAGCTTTCGGTATTCACTGAGCTACTTAGTCTCGCGTAGTTTTATGCTAATTTTAGTTTTTTTAAAACGTGATATATCATTATCGAAATAAGTCCCTTATCGACGTACCGGTGCACCAAGCACCAACGGATGGGTTTCTACTCGCCCGTCACCGGACCGACGAAAACAACGGATTCTCTATTAAAAACACACGAAGGCTAATGGACTCGTTCAGACTTGTCGGTATTACTTTGTTTCGGTAGGAAATTTATATGCAATTTGCTACTCAGGGGAACACAGGCAAATCGAAAATAACGGTCCCTTGTCGATTATTTGAATTTTGTTTTATGATAAGGATAGTTAAGATAGATTGTTTGAAAATATGATAAAAAAAAATTAAACTACTTTTATTAGAGATATCAGCCTTTGAATTTCCCCCCAAAACTTTCGGACCTTGAGTTATGCAAAGCGGATTACAAAATATAATCAATTATTTGAAAACATAGTTTTCATCAAAACAGTATGGACTAAAATATTGTATGTCATTCGTCCGGTATGAGCTCCTATGGTATTAACATCTCACTCTTACTGTAAAATTTGATTTAATGTACTTATAATGTAAATATCTATTAACAATATCTCCAAACTTTAAATTACTCGACTCATGTAAGAAGATGTTACAATATAATTCATCTGACGCCTTTTTCAGTAATAAGGCGCCGGCGCGGCCTGGCGCCGGCGCCGTTTGGAATCTACTAAGCAAAAATACACAAAAATTACGTCATTTCAAATGGGTATAAGTCTGACTTTAGATATGCTAATAAGTGAGTGACTTAAATTTTTGACTTTCCGTCAAAATAGGGTAAAATTTTGAATACTTATATCACGTGAGTTTATTCATTTATCCGAAGAAATTAACCCGCTCGCCCTACGGGCTCGGAGGTTGAGCTATCTTTTCATGAATAAACGCTCACTTAACTGACTTTGCACAAAAAAAATATTTTAAAATCAGTTGCAGGAATTTAAAAAAGCAGAGGACCCGGTATTGGCCTTCTTGGAACGCCTGAAAATTTTTGTATTTGATCCGAATAGCTATCACAACTTTATTTATAACAAATCACGTTACAAAATTAAGAGAACTTTCATAATTTAACTAAGGACAGATGAATTTGTGATTTAACGTGTGGAAAAATTTGAACAAGTTTAACGAACAAACAAACTATATTTTGCTTATTGTACACTGATAATAAATTACTTGCCTTATTATGGAA
>JAEQML010083439.1:0-10473 GCA_016904865.1 Pissodes strobi | reverse complement strand
GAACTGGCGCCTGTTCCGGTTGAATCTGATCTTCAATCACGGCTAAAACAGGCGCTTCTGGTTCGTCTCGTGGTGTTCTTACATAGCCGGATCTGCGAAGGTAAGCTGCATAGTCTCTAAGATGTTGTTTTGAGATATGATTGAGTTCGGGACGTTTTCCGCTCCAGAGTGCGTGCATCCTTGCCATGTAACCTCTTCTTCCAGGCTCGCTGTCTTCATATGCGTCCAGCAAATCGTCCCTGAGTTCATCCGTCCATCGGAAGCGTCCATGTCCATTGCCAGGGTCGTTATCGGGCATCCGTCCGGCTGCTCCTCCATCTTGCCCATCGCCCCCATCCGAGAGAGGCGGATTGTCAGGAGCTTGCTCAACATTGTGTGTCGTAACAATGCGAGGTCCCAGCACCCTGGGATGTTACCCCAGGGCACTTCGACGAGACACGGTATTGCATAGGCTACCGGCTCGATTAAAGGCCCAGTATGGGCCACTGTTGTTACTCGTGACCCCTTCAAGCCCGCTGGCTGTACCGTTTCGCTTGGAAAGCTTTGCTACGGTAGCAACAGCGACACTGCTGGATGCAGTGCCACCGTCGGCCTAGACATTGGCTAGGGGTCCGCGTGTTCGCCTGTACACGTGAGGTAATTATACCTCCCCCTTGCGGTTATTATTATTATTATTATTATTGTTATTATTATTATTATTATTATTATTATTATTATGCAAGTAACAAACTTACAAACTCATCCGATACAGGAACTAGCACTGGACTCCTTGGTTCTTCATTGGAGACTCCTGATTTAGTGATATTACTGCAGGAAGGTATTTCCTCTTCTTTTGATGGATTCTGCAGTTATTATTAATATTATTATTATTATTATGATGCAAGTAACAAACTTACAAATTCATCAGATACAGCAACTGCCACTGGACTCCTTGGGTCTTCATTGGAGACTCCTGATTGAGTGATATTACTGCAGGAAGGTATTTCCTCTTCATTTGGCGGATTCTGCAATTATTATTATTACTACTGCTATTATTATATTTATTATTAGTATTATTATTATATTATTATTATTCTTATTATGCTTACGAAACATTCAGCTGTTTTATAAATTCTATTCTGGGATGAACGAACGCTTTCATTAGTCTTCTTATTACTATCTGCCGTGAAATACATCTGGCTGTTATCGCTTTTTCCCTAAAATTAAAAAATTTAAGTGTACTCGTTTATTTACATTTTTTCTACATGATGGCTTGTGACGGTGCTTATAAAAACCTAACCCCAACTAACCCAATTATACAGTATATTCCAACGAAGCAATCAAATTTAATATTAAATACAAAAAATTAAAGATTCCATTTATAAACTATTTTTGATAAGATAACAAAGTTAACTAATTACATTAAACCATATATTATTTTTGCGAAAATTCACTAACTGCAGTTTTTATTGAAAAAAACCTTTATTAATCTTTTAGGTACTAGACTCAAAACAACGCAATTCGTACATGCTTTTATTAAGTTTAAATAATTGAAATATTAACCAATTTTCAAATTTTAAACAATTATAAAGCCAAACATTTAAATTATTGAGGTTATGTTTTAGTACTTACCTCAACAAGAGCGAGTTTTAAAAGCCTCAAACTTCGAGAATTCATTATTTTTTTCACTCATCACGAAATACTAAAATAACACGATTTCTTCGCTAATATTCACCCAATATCACACTTATTTGCCGGAGAGAAGCAAGCACGTGTCAGCTTCTCTAATTGCATGTAAACACTAACATTTTTAGGAACATTCGAGAATAAGTTATGCTAAAAATCATTAACTGCTGTTAGTGAGTTGTTGCATTCTCGTGCCATTTGAACACGTATGAAACTTTCATACGAAAAGTCATTAAGTTACTTAAGGATTTTTAGCATTACACTTTTTAATTCTTATTTTGTTGGTGACTTTTACCATATACAGATAGTCCTGATTTAATAGATTTATACAGTTAGTGACTTTTAAAACTGAAAGATACAATGAAAATACATTATAAGATGCAACTAGTTACTTTTTCCATAAAAAGTCTTTAGTGACCAGTAATATGACGAAAACTATTCGTCCAGATGATAATAGGCCTTATTAACCAGCATATCTTTTTTTACATAATATCTTTACTTCAAACTAAAATACATTTCTGATATTTATAGATAAAAGAATATGGTCTAATAAATATTATTATTTATCTAACCCTTAATAAGCCTAAAATATAATGTTCACTTTTATATATTTACAAAATACACAACCTAACAATTTAGTCATTATATTTGCAATTTTTAGTCTACTCCTTAGCCATCATTCTAAATCTATTAAGATCATCAATTGCTTTTATATTCACGGGTAACTGGTTGTATATTTTAATACCTCGATAAATTACAAAGTGTCTTGTCAGTGCAAATTTGGGAATGGGCAGAGGAATATTTGAAATATTTCTAGTTGCATATTCATGTAAACCTGCAGTACTCCTGTATTTTTTAAATACAATACATACTGCTGCTGTTAATTTTTTTTCTCTTTGAAATAGTGGTCTACAGTGTGTCCTTAGCTTTGCTCCACAGACATATCTCAAGCACCGCTTTTGTATGATAAAAACTGATTGAAGTAGATACTGGCAGCAATTTCCCCAAAAGGCAATTCCATAGCGCAGATGTGATGCTACTAGGGCAAAATATACCTTTCTAGCCATTATAGATCTCAGGTCAAAATATGTTCTCCTTATAGCATAACCACTTCTTGAGATTTTTTTATTGAAATTTATGATATGTTCTGTAAATTTTAATTGATAATCAATGAACATTCCAAGAAATTTTACATTTTGCCTTTGTTCAATTTGTTGTTTATCTAGATTAAAATCATCAAAACCCATCTTAAAGCCTAGTACTTTAGTCTTGTCAATATTAAGGCACATATAATTTGCATCACACCATGTTTTAATCAGCTGTATATCATTTTGCACAATTTCCTTTAAAGTATGTTCATCCTTGTGTTGCGCGTAAAACCCTTTCAATGTGTTAGCGAGATATAATGAATCAGATGATACCTACCCTTAAGGATGCGGCCAGCGCAACATGTGTGCTCCGACTTGCTCGTCGGCGTGGGAGTGGGTCAATTACTTACTTTTGACCAGGGCGCCACCAGTTTGAAGTATCCAAATCCGCAGATCCAAACAGGAAGATCCTCGGTCTTAAGAATCCATAAGGGCTATCCAAAATCGACGATTATCCGCTACACAAGGGCGATTTAAAATCCAGACGACTGATAAATACAATTGTTTGGTTGATGGATTTCAGAGCAAATAAAAAACGGTCACGTTCGTGCAGGTTTTAAGTTTATTGGCGTTCGTTAGATTTGACAGTAACGTGTCGTCATATTACTTCCAATAATCAAAATTATATAAATATATAACAAAAGGTAAAAGAGCGCAATTGGAAACAAATAATAATCTATATGCTCATAAATGTAAGGACAGTAATTTGAATTAAAATTGCGTTATACTAGAAGTGAATTAGTTAAAGAATGATCGAACAATTATTAGGCACGCTTCAGCTATCTATAAGATCAAACCAAGTCCAACAAATTATCCGTCTAATAGTAGCTACTAAACTTTGGGCGCGTTTACCATGGCAGACGACTCGCAGTTGTACATGAATAAACCTTACTGATTCAGATTATAAAATACCGTTATGTAAAATTATTTAAACTGAATAATCAATAAATCAGAACGACAATGTTGATCATTTAACACAACATAAATCAAATTGTAAGATCAAAGAAAGGTAATACATAAAAATATGAGCATTAATAGAATCACACTAGTAGATTCAGCAGTTAAGTAAGCTATGCTTACACCCAAACAGTACCGAGTATAGTTATATCAGTACCACGCAGAAAACTAAACACGCGATATGATACAACGCCGGAAAACTCCAAAACACGCAATCCAATATACGCTGAAAAATATCAATAACACGCTGAAAATACACGCGTGAAAATATCAGTGACACGCCACTAACATCATGCCGCAAACATCACAAATATAACCTAAACTTATCTTAACTGTCTTTGCCGATGTCACCTACGGCCTTCTGCACACGGACTTCAGCAATGCACCTTGGGACCATAAACTCTCAGTGGCATTTGAGGTAATCCCCATACCTCTATGGCTACAGTTGGTACCAATAACACACCCAACTGTATTGACTGGCAGCTACTTGGTTAGCCACTTAAACATCTCTCCAAAGCAAAGCTCGCTCCAAACCAAAAATAGCTTGCTCCTTATACACGGCTCCAAGCACAACAGCTCCAGCCAAAAACAATAGCTCCAACAAACTGGCTTCCGTACAAAAATGACTCCCCGGAAACTGGCTCCCGTATAAAGGAAAAAAAACCCTGAAAGAGAACAAGCGCTAAGTATGCATTCACTTGCTGCAATTTCAAGCAGCTCCTCTTTCAGAACACTCCCAATTCAATGAGTATTTAAAAATAATAATGAGCGTATTTAAAAATAATAATATTAGTCGTCTTGCCAAAATGCGAAGGTTATTATGACCTTATCATCTCACCCTACAGGTGAAAGACATAAAATACTAAGAAAACTGACTAATAATATCACCACTGTATGCTCTTTTAAGAGTTTAGACTCCCAGGCAAGAACAAAGCTTGTCCATTTATGTCATTAATATTAAATCTAAATTTACTAAGCTTATGCATGACTTTACAAGTTCTTATAAGCAAAATTTAAAGTAGAAATGAAATTTATCAAAGATTATATACAACTTTATACATTATTAAACCCTATTATACAATACGGGTGCCCATAAGACAAAGAAACAGCTATGAGTGTTCGACGACAATACGATACGAGAACGGTATCATGAACTATCATTCAATACGCTTATTTTCCCCAGAATATTACTTCTTGTAAAAATAATGAGTATAAATAAATCATGCTTTGCCTGTTCCAGGCCTAAATTATCTTTTGTTTGATGATATTGCGTGATTTACGTGCAAAAATTAATACATTTTCGAAAGTAACATTCTCTATATAGCAGCATTTTGCAGTATTTCAATTCTCCCTGAGACCCGTTAGTTAAACTATAATGAAATAACTTATACTCTGATAAAATAAATCCCCTCTGTACAGAAAATAAATGAGTATGTACAAAATATAAGATATGTATATTTCTTTACCTAACTACTTAGGGTTTTTCGATGGTACTGACGAATTGGGGAGCAAACGCTCTCTTCTACAGACATTCCTCGAAGAAGGAAACGGCGTACTTTGTTCCAGAATACACTGCACGTGGCGAGTTACTAATCCAATCTTGACTTTAGGCAAAAACCAGCCCATCCACAGTTAAGCCATAAACTACGCCACTCTCTATCACCCGAAAAAGTAATATTCCCCTCAGGGTGAATTAAAAATTCTTAAACTTTTATCAGACATATATACGCACTACCTCTTAAGAAGGTTTTCTGAAGAAAGAGGACGATATTAAGCCAAAAACGACTAACTAGCTCGTGAAATTCGATGTTAAAAAGCTAGAAAAAAACTCGAACCATAAGCCCGTTCCACACTGTCCTGTAATCATACGCAAACTACAGCAGCCGATGTCGCCAAATTTACTAACATCTACAATATGCAATGAAACGTATCTAAGGCTGTAGAATATTATACATTGCTGGCAGAACAAAGAAATCCAACGATAAATCCATCATCGACAATGACCAGACAACCAGCAACTATCTCGTTCCGGCCGGCGTCATTTACAATTTCTATCATCCAGTCTGTTCAACGCATTCAGTCGATTCGATCATAAATGTACCTTTAGCTCCAGTCGTTTTTTTTTCCTTGCTAAAATCAAGCAGCAAGCAAAGTAGTTCGAGCAACGTTGTCAAGTTAGGGAACATACGCATTTAATAACATATCTTGACTGCGTAATTTTAACGCGAAAGCGAAAAAACAGTCGTTTAATCAAAACTCACGATAGCACATCAATTAATTATGTATTTTCCTGTTGGCCTAAATTGCAACCACGTAAAAATTACAGGGCGAACACTTTGCCAATTAAACATCTAGCAACGTTCCAAGAATAACCTTTTCATAAAACATTTCGATATTCCACTCGTCCGTAGGCAGCCAACAATACTTTTAAGGTATATTACGCCGAAATAGGAAATTAGTCGCATGGTATTAAGGGTGGAATCATTGACTTTATTTGACTTCTATCTGTTACATATTCGTGCTAAATTATTATGTAACACTTGTGATGCCATAAGATTGTTGTATCATCTGCAAAAATAGTTAAGAGTCCTTTAATATATGCAAGGTTTAAATCATTTATATACAAGAGGAATAGAAGAGCGCCCAAAACTGAGCCTTGAGGAACGCCAGCATCAATCTCCTGTGTTGAAGAGAATGATGTACCATTCTTAACCTTTTGATATCGTCCTGTTAAATATGACTTAAAAATGAATCCCGATATTCCTCTAAAACCATAAATTTCCATTCAGAGAATGATTGACACAGTCGAACGCCTTTGAAAAATCGCAAAAGACTGCGGATGCAACATCCTTGTCATTAAGTTTCAGATAAACGCTTTCTAGAAATGCAAAAATTGCATCATTAATATTTTTAGATTTTTGGTAAGCAAATTGTCTTACACTAAGAATATTATGCCTTTCTATAAATTCCATCATTTTTATCTTTACCAATTTTTCAATAATTTTTGATAATGTAATAAGAAGGGAAATTGGTCTAAAATTAGATGGGTCCGTAAAGGATCCCGACTTATGCAAAGGAGTCACTAAAGCAGTTTTCAAGATGTCGGGAAATTTTCCCTTTGCAAAACTCTTGTTAATTGCGTAAGCAAGGGCTTCCAAAGCTGCATCATTCAGATTTTGGAAAATATTTTTAGACATTTCATCTATACCTGCAGAGTTAGTTTTAATTTCACTTAATACCTTTTTTATTTCTGTTTTTTTCTGTGTCAGCCAATATAAAGGTTTCATTTATGTACACTCTCGACAAGTTTTTTATTGGATCCCAATCTGATTTGATATCTGAGGTAAGTTTTCTTCCTATTGTATAGTAAAAATCATTTAGATCTTCGACATTTAAATTAGCGGTTTGTTTTAACACATCATTCTTACCTCTGAGATCATTTACAATAGCCCAAGCTTCTTTAGCCTTCTCTTGCGAGTTATCAATCCTGTTTTCATAATATTTTTGTTTAGCTTTTTTTAATCAGGTTTTTGTATATTTTACTGAAATATTTAGAAAAAAACTCTTTATTTGTAGATTTTTGTATTACATACAAGGATCTGAGGTTTTGTGAGAAAATCTTAATGCCTCTAGTTATCCAGCTCTTATTCTTTTTTCTTTTTCGCATTCTGTGCAAAGGAAAGCTTTAAAGGAAAATTTTTTGAACTAATGAGTGAAAGGTATGGATAGGTCTGTCAGAGTTAAGCACCAATTGCCAGTTTATCACTTCAACCCTTTCTCTGAATTTATTAAAGTTTTTCCCTGAAAAAATGCGTTTACGTTTTGCAGGTACTTTTATAGGTAGTTTTTGCAATGGAAAACTGGAAAATAATGCATCGTGGTCAGAAAGATTGTTAGAAATCACTTGACATTCGATACTGTCGTGACTAAAATTGGTACAAAAGTAATCTATAGTAGTGGCAGTCTTATCGGTTATCCTAGTTGGAGATTTTACAAACATTTTCAAGTTATAGGAAAGCATTACATTTTTTAAAGCGATTGTACAAGCTAAATTGTCATTAGTGTAATCTAAATTAAAATCACCAGTACAAATAATTTTGCCATTTGGTGGCAGTCTAATAAAATGGTTTCTAAAGTTATTCGGCTGCTTCTGTAATTTGAACTTAAAAAGGTCCTGAGTTCGAGCCCCACAAAACTATGATAATTAAAAATAATATAATTTTTTATGCTTTATTATTTCAAAGTTCACGTTGCTAACAGCGGGGCATTTAATACCTTACCGCTAGTTTCAGACCATATCCTAAAAATACCCCAAGTCAAGTGCATGAAATAATATTGGGTATCGTAATGGTAGCGAATTTATGGCCCCCGCCTAATTCCCTGATGATGCCTATCGAAAGTCGAAATGTTTAAAATGGCGTATCTCAACTCACCACAAATTGTGATAAACTTGAAGCAGATTATTAACACTGGATTTTTGAGTAGGGGGCAGGACAATATCGTGCGGTGAAACGTACTATTACCATAACACGGGTATGGGTGTAGCAACAACCGGATCCCGAAAGCAGCATTGTCAAGCTGTGTCAAAAATCCTGGCATGAACTATCAGGCTGTATAATGCAATACAAATCTACAATAAGAGATGACAAGTGACAGTGTTTGAACGATGGAAATTACTAGTAAAATTTCGAAATTTAATACAATTCAATGTAAATCACATTAACCAAAATGGTTTTGCATAATTAATAGTGATATGATACACCTGTTATATGCGCTTCAATTGATATGCCCACTATCCAGCACAAGAATCAGTTATCTATAATAAATAATGACCTTCGCAATATTCATTATTAATAGGTAAAACAGATCAGTTTGTTAGCCACTGCAATTTTCCCAAGATTGTTTACGTTTTCAAAATTTAATTCCGGATATCATGTCGCAGGACGATTTGTCAGCGAAACATTCATCTCCTAGAAATTGCCCCACTTTTAAAGCGGAAAATTTTCGCTGAGAATCAGCACTAACTAACCTAAAGCTCATAGACATCACACATTTCAAGGATCGTAAAATCTTGATAATAAACCTCCGACTAAGCTTAATAGTTTCGTTCGCTCCTGCTTTTACTGTTTATTAGATTTGCTCCGGGATTATGTGGATATAAAGTTAGTCTCTATTGTGTCCATTTATATTTAGTTATTTATTATTTAATATATTTTAGGGGCTAGCAGATATGACAACACTTTGTTGAAAATTACGTTTCGACCTTGTTTTATACCTGCTGGTCGGCTATTGTGTCTGGATACGCGAACCTTACTATAAACTGCTTCTATTCAGCGTTAAGGCTAATAAAACAGAAATTATAGCTTAAGAAGCCTTAAGTATAATAGAAAAGATACCTGGCACGTAATATTCGTGTCAACTACGTTTATTCCAGTTGTTCTATCAGAAATACTCTGCTGGAGATATTTTATGAAGTGATAAAGAAATTACGAAGAAATTTAGATTTAAGGACACCAAAACGCCTCTTTAGCAAAAATAAGACGCAAAAGAAGAAGAAGAGAGTAGAAAAAATATTGCCATTAGTGTAGGGTTATTGAGGAATATGCAAAATCTTCCAAGAGCGCTTACCACATACCTACATGGAGGCATATAACAAATTCTTATCGAATATTATGAACTCGTTCTTCATTAATTACAAAAAATGGTTCAAGAACCTAATTCGCAATCAAGACAAGATGCTGATGCATGATTGCTGCAAAGAATAAGGGAATCAAACAAAGATGAGGAAGAAATGTCATGTGAGGTTGTTGAAGAATATATCCGTTTTTTCAACAGCGGTTTGCCAATGGGCAGAGAGATAGAGCCATGGCGTATAGCTTCAGCATTAAATAAATCCTAGCCTATACGAGAACAAGCTTAATGTCGAGAACAAAACTGAAAAAAGTTTACGACAGATTCCGAAATTGAAGGCTAAAAAAAGCCCGACCGTCTACCTAGAGAGGATTCAAAGACCCCATTCTATGGAGTAGAACTACTTTATAGAATCGGCTTAATGAAAGAACTCATTGATCGGAACGTCTTCTGCGAATGTTAATGTGGGTTAGTTTGGGTTAGCACAACACCGAAATTATTATGTCCCTAATACCAAAAAAAACATTATTGTGAAATTCAATTAATATGTGAATAGAAGATATTATTTCTTTATAGGTTTACATGAATTTTTGAAGTTAGTTTTAAAATTGTATTAAATTCTATAGTTGTTTCAACTATTGTTTTAACTAGCTGTGACATCTATTTACTTATTTATTTATAGGGAGAAGCTAAACCAATTTTTGCAGTACGATTCAAAATCTATTAAATATTCTATTTATTTAAAACATTAATGTAGCGATAAGATTTCTTGTAAAATCTGATTAATATATGCATAGAATATAGCACCCCTTTATACAAAAATGCTACATAAATTTTTGAAATTTGACTAAAACATTATATTATATTCTTCCAAGGTTTGTTAAAACTATTTCTGATATCTGATTAGCATATGTATTATAAAGCGTGAAATTTATATATAAGGTAATCTACACGAATATTTGAAGCACGAATTAAAAATCCTGTTCGTTTCTCAGTGTATTTTAAATATTGCTTCAACCATCTATTACATCGAGTAAGCATATACTCTGATGAAATCTGATTATAATAGAAA
>JAEQML010083438.1:0-10473 GCA_016904865.1 Pissodes strobi | reverse complement strand
TATGATAACTAAAATTACACACACGCTGTATATATATTAAATAAATAAGTACATAATAGTAGCTAAGTATTAGAAAGCAGACTGCACATAGAGATGCACTCAATACTGCCTACTGTAATATATAGGGTACCTAAGTAACGCAAATGCACTATTGTTTTAAGTATAGTACCTATTTTACTATTTAGTAAACCGATATGAGGTTGCAAGAAAACTGTTAAACCCTTGTCGATCGCCTGTCGCAGAATGTATATTAGTTACAAGTTAGTTATATACTCTTTGATAAGCAAGTAATTAAAATAGGTATGAAACCTAAATATTGCAATATTAAGGTAAGCGTTACTCGCGTTTTGCATCAGTGACAACTCGCGAATCTGTAGAATGATTCCCAAGTAATATTTATCTTGATACTGTAAAAGTCGGCCTTAATGACTAAACATGAACTTCATATACGCAACAATATAATAATTATAAAAACTTACCGAAATGTAAAATTTTAAATACCAATAACCCAATGTTGTTTATTTCATTCATAAAGGCCCCAAAAAGAACAGGTGTTAACTGTTATCCTTGAGAAGCGGTTAAATATCCTGACGCATACGCCTGTTAGTGCAGTTAACTTCCTCGTTTTCGCCGTTTCGCGTGAAAGAATAGAATATCAGCGCAGATCGACCACGAAAAACTGCGGCCGAATCAACCTTTCTCCTTGCGCGTCGTTCGCAGACTGGTTAAGACAGTGGCGGTGTGACCCCTTTTTCAACTGGGTCACAGATCGCTAGTAATTCGAACTTCGGTAATCGTCACCGATCGTGAAATTTCTCCTAAACTATTTGTTTTGATAGTGTATGGTGATGATTGGTACCTTCGTCAATTGTGCAAAAAAGTGATTGTCATATTATCGTTCATATTATCTCCGCACGTAAAGGCGTAACTGACAAAAAAAACAAAATTTGAGTTACGTCGATTTTTACGTAATTTGGTCTGCTATTTCACCTCACGAAGCGGCGTAAAGGCTAGTCCAGACTAGATACAATGTTTCTGAACAATGTCTCCAAGCAATATACAGATCCCAACAGAAACAGAAAGAAGTAATAGCGGGAATTTGTGCTTCCAATTTGTTTTTGTTACTTCGTAAAAAGCGCAAAGAGAAAACAAGAAACGTTGATGGATACGCCAGGTAAAAATAAATAAGTATATAAAAAAATATATAAAATAAATATATTTAATAAAAATTTCAAAAACCTGCCCGCGTATTTACACACTAAATGCGTAGCGAACTATTCCTCATTAAATTATGAGCACGCAACACAGAAATACACGACCACACTAATCGAAACTTGTATATGTTTTCCATTTCAACGGAAAACAAGAAACATCTCTTTTTTTGTTTCGCATCTGTTTCGATACAATTGGGATACAATTCTGAAGTATACCTTGCAATTGATTGCCTTTTGCTCCACAAATGTTTACAAATTCTTAGAGCCTCTTCAGCTCTGGCTCCAGGGTGTAAACAGCACAAGTGCTAGTTTAATGGCCCTAACGAAGCTGAAAAACCTTAAGAAAACTGGAAAACGGTCGACGTTTCGAGGATCAAATCTTTCCCCGTCATAAAAAAAAACATTTGTGGAGTAAAAGGCAATCAATTGCAAGGTAAACATGAATCCTCCACAATAATATAGAACATATCTACAATTCTGAAGTATATGCGATACACGTTAGGAACTCTATCGCAACAATAAATATACTGTTTAGAAGCATTGCTCAGAAGCATTGTATATAGTCTGGACTAGGCCATTGTTTATACAGTAATAGTTCAATAGTTGTTCAACCTCGAACTGAAAAAGGGCCCCACCGGTAGATGGCGTCTGGCCTGAAATATGCCCATTCATAAATTTCAAGAAATTACTACGCGTCGTCGTACGAGAGACGTTGCAAGGAGGGAGTTCCTACATTTCTATTGGTGCATTCCCAAGGACTGTTACCTGACGGGGTGGACGAGTTTTCAGTATCTCAATCTCAATGTTTATTATTTTTATTTTCCACCATTGTTCGTTGAACAAGCTTTGCTTTGTAAACTGTTGGGTTGTAATGATTAACTTTGTGCCATTTGTTTTGGGTTAGATTTTTTCAGGAAAGTACAAAAGTACTTCTTTTGCTTTGTAGTGTTAGTCGGAAATCTGAATATTGCAATAGCAGTCTCGAACTCCAATAAACGAGAACAGGATTAATTAAATACGATGAACATGTTTATCACAATAATACATTTGTATATAGGGTAAATTTTTACATCTACTTTTTTGTATTCAGTACATAATTACATTTTTCTACACACATGTTAAAAATGGAGCTTTTAACACTGTCTACTAGCCTTGAAAATGTCACTTTAAGGCACTAGTGCCTTAAAATACCTACTTTAAGGCATTTAGCTTGCCATACACCATGCAGTTTACCGGAAGGCGGGCCTTTCGATTTGCAAACCGGAAGGCAAACTGTATCGTTAGTGGTCATATTGGCCGGAAGGGGGCCTGAACTCTCGGCCTCCGAAAAAGCAGTCAAGGCTTGATTATTTACCTTCCGGCCAGGTTTTTTGCTTGCAAGTCGGAACGTGTATTGTGACGATATGGGTACAGGTCGAGAGTTATCAGGTTCCAGTCGTAATTCGTTTATTAGGTGCATATGTGAATTCACTTGTCGATTTATTAACCTCTGTTTTACCCATTTCGAACGTTTGCGCTTTATTATTTGCTGTTTTCTAGACAATAAAGCAACTCCTATTAACATAGGATCATTTTCCGAGATCTTGTCTACAACTTTTCGCTTCGCACCACACTAAAAACTGAACAAAACCCTCCGAATAAAACGTAACGTATATGCCTTAAGGCCGCCATACACGATGCAGTTTACCGGAAGGCAGGACTTTCGATTCGCAAACCTGAAGCAAGCCTGTATTCTCGGCTAATGCATATACGTTACGTTTTATTCGGAGGGGTTTGTTCAGTTTTTAGTGTGGTGCGAAGCGAAAAGTTGTAGACAAGATCTCGGAAAATGATCTTATGTTGTTAATAGGAGTTGCTTTATTGTCTAAAAACAGCAAAAAATAAAGCGAAAACGTTCGAAATGGGTAAAACAGAGGTTAATAAATCGACAAGTGAATTCGCATATGCACCTAATAAACGAATTACGACTGGAACCTGATAACTCTCGGCCTGTACCCATATCGTCACAATACACGTTCCGACTTGCAAGCAAAAAACCTAGCCGAAAGGTAAATAATCAAGCCCTGACTGTTTTTGGGAGGCCAAGAGTTCAGGCCCGGCCTTCCGGCCAATATGACCACTAACGATACAGTTTGCCTTCCGGTTTGCAAATCGAAAGGCCCGCCTTCCGGTAAACTGCAAGGTGTATGGCCAGCTTTAGCCGAGAATACAGGCTTGCTTCAGGTTTGCGAATCGAAAGTCCTGCCTTCCGGTAAACTGCATCGTGTATGGCGGCCTTTTGTGTTAAAAGTAAAATGTCAATTTTTTCAAAAAAACGTCAAAAAACATTTCTATTTTATTTATTTACACTTATATTAATAGTACAATTTGAAAAATGAATTCCTTCCTCAGTTCTGCTATTCTTCGTGGTTGAGGAGGATTGAACAGAAACAACAGCATATCCAGTTGATGTTGAAGCATCATCGGCTGATGTCGTTTGTACTGTAAGCAATTTTCGAGCAATAGAATTTTTATTTTTCAAGGAATCCACGATGTACCCTTCTGCAACGTTTGAGGATTTCCATCCCCCATGCCGCTTAATTGTCAAATTTGCTTCAGCATCGGCAAGTAAGCTCGCAGAGGAACGGCGAAAGCAATGCCTAGAGTGTTGAATTTGGAAGTTGCAGAAATCTTGCTATAGCAGCATGAAATTTTCCGAACGTATTAATTCCGATCGGATTTCTGGTACGAATTCATTTGCCTTTTACATATTTTAGAAAGAGCCGCCGATGTCCGACATCTGCTGGACGAAGATCAGTATATTTTCGATAAAAATCCAAATAAAACGATAGTGAAATTTCGTGGTACCTTGGTTTTGGCATCTGATATTTTAATAACTAATGAAATCTCCATATCTCCCACGCTGTCAAGAGTCAACTGACAAAGCCCCTCCCTGCGGCAGGCACCAAATACTCCTACAATCGTAGCTACTTTCATCAGAAGGTACTCAACGTCCGGTGCGCACTTAAGAAACTGTTGAATTTGGTCTCTAGTAAAAATTTTTGATTTTTTATCCTGGTAACCCTCTCTTTGACGCTTCAGGTAGGCAATCAGTTTAAATTATTTGTATATAACGTGTATATAACGCCTTTGTTTTCTCACCATTTTATAAATGTATTATGAGCAATCTCATATTGAATTCTTGATTTTCGTGGCAGTAAATGCAAGGTAGCTCTGTTAGCAGCTTCTTCTATGTCTTTAAGTTGATCGATTTCTTGTATTTTTTACATTTTTTGGTAAATCACAACAGCCAGCGCTAGCGTTTTAATCAAACTGACAGGACCTTTCAAATTTTCAATTTTTCTGTAAACAAATCAGCCAACAATGATGGTTGCTAGTTTTTATTGACAAATGTGAACTTCGATATAGTATATTAAGTATCAAGAACAGTAAGGACAGTTTACCGATCGACGACAATGTTTGGCGACTGAGCGAAGCGAAGTCGCCAATATTGGAGGAGATCGGTAAACTCCTTACTGTTCGAGATGCTTATACTATTTTTTGTACGCCCATTATGAACACAAAGACATTGACTAAGCAAATATCTCGAAAATGGGTATAGGATATTATACACAAAATGTGTTTAGATTTTTCTAGAGAGTCCAAAAATGTAGTAATATACAGGGTGTTCCATTTAAAAATATATCAAAGTGACCCCTAGCACTTTTATTTGATATTCAATTGTTTTTTGCTGAACATATCCGAATTCGCGGGAGAAAATTACATAAGATGGCTATTTCAGTTTTTTTTTCTAAAAGTAGAGGGAAAGTAAAAAAATCGCCTTGTCTAGTCCTCGTTGGATAACCCTGTACATAAGTACATTTATAAAGATATAGCATCTAGGTGTCTATGAAAAATTTTGATTTTTGAACAGTTAATTGATAATGTATAAGGAAGGATGACAAATGTATGGAATGAATATTAAATTGAATTAAATAAATAAATAAATTTCAAATCACCACGTTTGTTTTGTCGTTTTTGAAATCAAGTAATTCATTGTGTCTCAAAATGTTCTAAAGGCTAAAACATTATTCCTATCCATTGCGTTATTTAAAATATCCTCTAAAACAGGATTTAGTAGATTATAGTGTACTAAATAGTTTTTCTTTTATAGATGCCTTGCAGAAAGTGTTCAAACGTTTTATACAGCAACTCAACTTAAGACATTTTAAGTACCCTATTAAGGACGTTGAAAGATGTGCCCAGTGGAGAGTTAATTCTGGTTAGTTCTTGTGTATCAATGCTTACTTTTCTTAATCTTTGAAAGACAATTTTATATTTTGCCCATCGCTACTATTATAAAGGCAATTAAGTATTGTTAATACAACAACATAGTATTAAAAAACATAGTAATAAAAAAACTTGGTTTGAAGTACAAACCTCTAAAATTGCCTTACCTAATGTATTCTATTCTTTGGCTCAATGCATGTGTATGTGACTGGGCATTTCTAAGTAAGCAGAAAAAAAATAAACTATTTCTGAGAAAATTTTATTAAAAAAGTCCATTTGAACATAGAGTATAAAAGTGCTTCATTTCTGGTATACATCATGCTAAAATGTAAAAAATGTTATTGTTTTTAACGCATGTATGAATGCAATATTTTTTTGTCTTCTAAAACAAGCAAGTTATATTTATCAAATTGAGTATACCATTTAACGGGGGGTTTACATATGCATTGATCATTATGTGTTTTTGTGTGTAAAGTGGGGTTTATACTTGGTTCGTTTGTATTTTAGTTATTATAATAATAAACATACATTTAGTTATTATAATTTAATTATTATCATAATAATCATGATAACCCTACACAGGCCTCGCCTTCTTCTATACTCTCTTTTTCACTAAAATCCACTTGTTCAGCTGGATTTTTATTTTTATTATTTATATTGCAATTATGTCTGGTTTTCTACTTTTTTTATACCATTGACAGAATTGAACAAAAGCAAAGATATTAAAAGTTCAAATTCTTTGAAGGCAATATATTTACTTAATATTTATATCTGTCATACAATGCGGCAATGTAAGTTTCCTCTTAGTGTGTCGTATTACATTATTAGAAAATCTGAGTGCTTAGGATGAATGCGATATTTTTTAAATAATCCCTCTTAGATGCAGGTTCATAGTATATGAAAATCTGGGCGCCCTATGGTAAATTTATGACCCATGATGCCATGATTGTTATTTCAAAGGAAATTTCCAAAAAATTGTATTAATTAGTTTTTCGAAAACTTTTTGAACAGCCGAGCCGTAACCAAATTATTCTTAAAATAATACCTCTTATATGTATTGTGTAATGAACTGAATATATAGCTCGAGTACCTACCTATTTATAAACCGATTTTATATTCTGAGCTATTTTCATTAAAAAAAAAAAACATTTTATTTAAATATTTTTGCCGAGAAATGAATATTTTTAGAGGAATAATATCTATGTCTTTGGACACAAAAAAAAAGTTTTTGAGTTGGGTTCTTTTTAAATTAGCATTTAAGTGTTTAATTAATATTACAACTTTTAATATTGGTGAATGAAAAAGAAGAGCACTTTAGTTTTCTCCAAATTTACTTTATTGGGTTGTTCTACATTTGTATTTTAACAATTGTTGCAGTTTTTGACAGAAAAAAAATCTTTAAAAACTAAGTCAAAATTACATTAGATTTTAATTCGTTTCAAGTAAGGTCGATTTTGAGAGCATCATTTTGAAAAGAAATGTCCCCTGGGCAAGAAGCTTTCTTTGACCGCTGTGCCTACAAAGTACGCCTTCCTCAGTGGTGCGAAATATTTTTCCATTAAATGGGGTTCAAGAAAACTGAGCAGTTTGCTATCAAAGTATATCATTAAAATGATTAGAAAAAAGTACAATCAAGCTGGTTTGAAAGCTATTCAGGTTTATCCCAACGAGAATTCATAATTAATGTTTTATTAAGAACTTTAATATATAAAGAATGTAAGTTATATTCATATGCAAAAAGGACTATTCGAGCTAAAAATAGGGAATTTGATAATATTACAAGGAATGCATACTAATTCCTTTCATATACAGAGTTTTTATGCCAAACTAAAAAAAATTGTTTTATATATTCGGATAAAAGTAATTTTTGATAAAAATGTTGGTTATAATTAAAATGCGAATTGACGTTATCATTTTTATTCACTATTCACTTTTATTCACTGAGTCAAAACAAACATTTTAATATTACTCCAAGAAATATTTTTAGTTACTTAGTATTTGAAAAAGTTGTTTGCAATGTTTTTTAACTGGAACATAAAACGTTAAATGTATATATAATTGTGCTTTTGCTATTTACTAAAATTAAGAATTTTTTGCAGTGTAAAAGTAATATTTTTCTAGTGAATTAGAAATAAAAAATATTTTTAAAGAAGAAGTAATTCATATGGATCAAATGGTGTTTGGCAGGAAAGCATTATGATTTGAAAATCTTAAATATATACATACATTATATAAATTTTAAAATAATATAAATGAGATCTGTGAATCATCTTATATTTAAATAAGGAGAAAACATTAATCAATGGATTAAAACTAACTTATTATTAGTTACTAACTTATTATTAGTTGATTCTTATTGAATCGTGATGCTTTTAGGTTGTATCTAGTTATAGATAGATATAGTCCAATTATTTTTCGATGTTCAAGTTATATTTATAAGTACTTATTTATGGAGTTGTAGTCGATCTAATCTCTTGATACATCAGTTATATCACAATAACTATATTAGCAACTTCTGATTGAAAAGTAGCAAAAATAATTATGGTTTCAAAATCCCTTAACTGGTGATTAATATTGTAACTTATATACTCAAGAAAGTTATTTTAAGAACACGTATACCTACTTTACATGTTTGATAGGCAATAACACAAAACTTTAATGTGAAAAAATTTGGCATCTATGATAAAATAAAATGAATCATTTCAAACGGAAATAATGCAAGTAAAATGATCAATTAAAAATAAAGGAGGGATCAAAGCAGAAGTTGCCCGAAATGCTTATTTTTATCTTATATAATTATTGGTCTTTAGTTATAAAGGTTGTATAGGTCGATGTGTTTTGTTAATTGAAGCAGGTTGTTTTATTTTTGACTAAATATACTTTTAGTCGGATGTTGTTTGTTTCACTATCGTAAATCCGAATTTTTCCCAAAATTATATAACTTGATTATAGCGAATAACCTACAGTATATATTTTAAAGAGTGCATTTATATCACTTTAATTTGCTTGTCAATTATGTAAAAATAATAATAATAATAATGGTTACAAGCGATTCAAAATTTTGAACATTGTCTTTTGACCTGGAATGATATTATATGTACCGATACATAAATTAGTATTAATAGATGCTGAACTTATATTAAATAAAGATGTATCCTAAGTGGTAAGATTTTTGATTTCAGTTTTTAAACACCTTATTTCTTATCTCGCCCTCTTTTGCAAAAATAATTAAATTTCATAAAATAAAAATTGAATTTTATTATTAATCTCCACATAACAGGGGACTTTTTATTCAATAATTTGATATAAGAATATCTTTCTGGTGCATTTAAGCATTAAAGTGCAAAAAAAATTAATTGGCTTGTTTCTATAAAAAAAAAATACATAAAATATACTATTCGAACTAAATTTAATTTTTTATCTAAATCTCTCTATAGTAGGTATATCCATTGTAAATTTAAAAATTGTATACCTTACTTTTTTCACTAATAGGAAACGAATATTCAACTTTATATATATAATTTTTTTATAGTTTAATAATATCTTTTTATTGTTCCTAATTGCGAATGCGTTAAAAATAACCAGTTTATACTGGAAAATTGTACTTATATCAATTCAAAACGATTTATACATTTAGCAAATAGGCTCTATTGTTTGTTATTTCCCCTTTTTCAATGGCATATTCATTTTTTTTAAACATTTATACATGTCTATCTATTTTCTTCGATTACTACATCAATTCAATTATATAAATGATAAAATAATAGAAACTAGTAATCATGCAGATGTTAATAACCATTTTCCCAAACAAGAAAATAACTTTAATTGAAAAGTTTCAAGATTGGGGAAGCCCATATTATGGAAATTTCATTCGATATAAAAATAAACTGATAAAACCAGTTCTTGTGGCTTGGTCTTGGATGAATTTCATTTCTTGGTAATTCTACGGCTCAACGAATAATTCTGTATTCTCCTTTCTACCCCTTCCCTTTCGTTTGTAGGGTAAATATTGCATGTGCTTTCACTCAATAAAACTGCTTTTGGTGCCAGCCACTGGGGGCAGCACCTCTCCACAAGCTCGGTTGAACGACTATTCTTATAAAGACAATGACTAGGCTTAAGTAATTTTCAACTCGTCACTTCTTAATTAAATTATTGAAGAATGGCGCATTCGCCTCCACGTTTAAATTTACTACAGATTATAAAGGAAAATTTGTCTCATATAAATTTTTGAAAATATACTTTTTTTTATTTCAATTCGACGATCTTCTCGAAAGGCATCGATTTAGGAAAATCATGGCATCATGGTATGTTGGTACCCTTTTAAATTTGGCACCACTATTTTAAATAAAAGTAATACGATAATACGAAGCGCATCTGCTGTCAAACACGTTAGGGTTAGGCAGCTGTGACGACCGCGTGCGGAGTACATCTAGCGAATCAGGCAGTTGATCTTGCTTTTTGGTAAATGTATAATTATTTTAGGATTTTCCAAGTTCATGAAAATTCTATTATATCCCAACTAGCATTTATGGTGGCAGATACTTAACTGCTACTATCAAAGCCACTACAAAGTGGGCGGTGACCATCGGCGGCTACGTCGTATATTCGTAGCTGCTAAGTAACTGCGACCAAAATGGGGAAAGATTTTGAGTAGCCGGGTAGTGTCTTGGGTAGTTTTTGCCACCAAAAGAGTTACTATGATGTGTTACTATAAAGTATCCTACTGGTGAATACGACTTATCTGTTACGAAGCTGCCTAGTCGCGGGTTCGTGGCAGCCTAGTGTTTTCCACCGATATGTGGAAATTTCGTTAAACTGTTAAACTTTATTCGCAGCGACCTCTTCATGCAATTTCACACTTCATAAAAATAAATGCCATGATAGAAAATAATTATGGAAGCCATTATTATTTTTTGTTATTTACCATGCGATTTTAACTTCTTTTGTAGGTAAATTCCAAAACGCAATCGACTTTACTGAATAAAAT
>JAEQML010083437.1:0-10474 GCA_016904865.1 Pissodes strobi | reverse complement strand
GATTTTTTTTCTACTGCTTTATTGCCTAGCAGCCAGCGTATAGGAAAAATAAATTTCACTATAATCGAAAATGTCTTCATTGACTTTATTCAAATAATAATAGCTATTATTATTATTAGTATTCTAATCCGTAATGTGTAAAACCACTTATTGTATTGTACAATAGGCGAGAAAGAGAAGGAGCTATGAAGAAAAGTGAGATGCGAGACTACTGGGGCAGCGCGAGATCCGACGATCCCGGCTAGAAGAAAATTACTTTTTTTTACATTTAATTCCATTTGTCTATTACGATTTTAGAAAAAAAATTATTCTTGCACCTATATATTCTAAATACTTAATTGCAAGAATAAAATTTTTTGATGTGAGCCTTCATTTCGGAGAGAATGCGAGGTGAATACAAAAATGAATATATTTCAATCAGATTTTGCCCAGGCTCGAAGGTAGATATTTTAATTTTTTGATTTATTTTGCCGTAAGGGCCAACGTAATCTGCAGATTTCAAGCAATGATAAAAAATATAATTCGAACAAAAATGTAGATGAATTTTATATGAAAACATTCATAAATTAATATCCTACTCGTTCATATAATAATCTCGATTTTTAGGTATACTGCTGCCCTTTTATCCGTTCTAATTTTTGACTACCTTCGGATTTTGAATTAATGTAATAAAACCTTCATTCTGTGAAAATTTCAGCTTGTAACCCCAAGGTGCCCACAAAAATCATTTATAGAAGGCTTTTACTGCGTTAGGCACTCTACTATAACATTAATTTGTATTCTGACTTTCTGTTAATAATTAAATATGTTGGTTTGGTACAATATAAACCGTTCTTGTTAGCTTAAGTTTAATTCCCTCAGATTATTTGTTGGTACACTGAAGATATCTGTGAATTCAGATGCATTACTTTGCTTTTATATGTAATTTTACTTGGTTTTCAAATAAACTATTCTTTTTATTTTAATTTTCTGATGATTGCGACTTGTTTTTACAGCAATTTATACTTTGATTTAAATTGAAAAAATCACGGTGCATACTTATCAACACAAGAAATAGAGGGGAATTAGTCATAGAGAAGCCCATATGGAATACCCTACAGAACTACAAGTGTTCCTCTAATAGGTCACCTAAATATCTAGTGCCTTCCAAAAATTGCTCAATGTAAATTCAAATCAAACAAGTAAACACAAATCAACGTCAGGTATCTTGCTTTATCTTAGCGGAATCTTAGTTTGCCAGATCGAATCAAAATCTGACAACAGAAGTCTCAGAGCTGAACACAAGGGCGTAAGGTGATCACCTAGCGAAGTCACAAATGAGCTTACTGGCTCCTTTTTGTGACTTCTGTGTTTTTTTGTTCTATCCTTCCCCAGGTTACACCCGTTTTGTGTTTGCATGTGTATATGTGTACTTTTGCCAATTAAGGCTTAAAGGTGCATGTATGCATATGCATTCACCCTGCCTGATGAAGCCAAGAAGCGGAAACACGAGCCGCCGGATTACTTTCATCTATTCCTTTCTGCTCCTGTCAACTGGACATGCCAAGAAACTCTCTTCCTTTTATACTTTGTGTATCTATCCGCAAGGAAACCTATCTTTTTCTGTTCTAATCCATGGGCATACGGATTGTCACGGCAGGTGCCTATAGTTTGCTCCGTCGCGACGCTTGGTTGTGTCTACCGAATTAGGTGGTCACCTAGCGAAGTCACAAATGAGCTTACTTACTGGCTCCTGTTTGTGATTTCTGTGTTTTTTGTTTTATCCTTTCTCAGGTTACACCCGGAAGAAACCGTCGGAATGTAATTTTTTGGCGGCGTCTTTTTAAGCACAATTCTTTTCGTTGTTTGTTAAAGTTAAATGAGGAAGTTTCATCAAATTTTTTTATTGCATATTTCGATAGCCCATGAAAAATAAGTGTTTTTTCGTTTTTTCATAAGTCGAAAAATGAGGCAGATACAACGCCTTGTAATGTGCTTATGACGTCACAATACACATGTATTGTTACGTCGCACCATGCTTAGTATACCTAACCAAATACAAAACTAAAAACTGGCATAGCTCTCGTAATAATCATAAAAAAATACGTATCGATTTTTTTTCACTCTTCTATAGTTTGCAATGAAAAATAATCAGTTCCTCTTATATCGTGTTTTCGTAGGATCTAAAAGAAGAGCTAACAAATGATACGAAGTGATACACTTCGTAGCCATGTTTAAAATTTTACATTTGACTTGAAGTAAATTATGTCTCCTAAAATACTGATTCATGTAGTTTGAATATGTACGATGTCAGAAAGTGTTGTATCATTTCTTTGAAGCATATCAATCGCAACAGAAATAGTGTTAAAAATCGTTAAGTACTGTAGTGCGGAAATCCTTGGTGAACGAAAAGCAGAAGTTCTTCGTGGTTTTCATTCCTTTTCTGGATGAGAAACTGTATCATTTCTGTCTTTAAAAGATAAACGACCTGACGACACAACAACAACATTTCATAAAATCTTTCCCAGCGAGAATTTAGACTATGCTGTTCAACAAGCACTTGAAACATATGTGGTACGTCTTTATAATGTCCAGTGTACTAACACATAACTATGCCAAGACAACACTTTATTACGACTGAAAACAAGCCACCTACCACCAAATGGAGCTGCTTTACATGAGCATACATTAAGAACAGCATACCAAACAGGTCAGATATGGGGAAGAGCTAACCAGTTGATCCAAAACGACCTTCCTGCACTAAGTCGTTGGGGATGTAAAGAGCTTGTGGTAAAAAACCACATATTTGGGTTTAGCATGCAGATCACTTGACACATGCAGGTGCAACACACAATGCTCCTGCAAAAAAGGCGAACTACGTTGCACAAGACTGCAAAGGAAAATGCAGTAACATGAAGTGATCTATTTACTTCGCTGAAAACAATCTATCCTATAATAAAAACCTATTATTTATCTTTCTTGCAGCACCAGATGCCAATAAATTTACCCGACTAGGAAGCCAGGTCTCTTAAAATATGTTTGCTTTTTTGTGATGCATGTATAAATGAAACATAATTTATAAACTTTATAATTTGCATTTTGTTGCTTATAAATTAGTTTTAAATTGCAAAAGTAATAAAACCGCTAACACAATTTGAAACAGGTAAGTACTAGGATTATTCTGCTTGTATCTGACACTCTTGGCACAAGTTATATTAGATTTGTCATGCTGCAGTCAATAGAAATCCGCATATTTTTGGTCATAATAGGCCTATATGCCCAAAAAAACGTGACACTTAAATCGAATATGGCGGCCGTAGAGCTCTAAAAGCGAGTCCTATAAAGCTGCGATTTTTTCAGTACAATACTAGAATGAATCAAAAAAGACACGAATATTTTAATAATTGGTTTACATGGACTTTCTAAAAATATTAACCATTAAAAAAATAAGGGGGGAAGGAAAAAATCCTACACGAAGCGGTGAAATTTTAGGTGCTGCGAGTAAAACCGCTTAAAATGAGCAACTAACCCAATTTGCTACGTTTTTTCCAAGGATCGCTTAGACTATCCAGGAGTGCTCAGAGATTCTGCTTTGCGAACTACTTTCTTCTATGTTCGCAACTAACCTTTTGTACTAGGTATCGCCTTATTGTACAGAGTGTAGTTTATTTCATTAGGATGGATGAATCTCCCGGCTCGGTGCAAGATAGCAGTCTTTTCGGTTCTCAAAAAAATTGTCAAAAATTCTTGTGTCTCTAATGGCCCAAATCTCCGAAAATTAGGTAGAAGGCTGATTCGGTCCCAGTTAAGAGTGCTGGTCCTAGAACGCATTTTCCTTCCCTTTGAGGCTTCCTTGGCTCGTCGGGAACCTTATCAAAGTATTTTCTTTGACGGGATCATCGGCAATTATGCTAAGTCCCTAGGCTCGAAAATTTCGGACAATCTCATAAATTCTTCTTAGATATGAATCTAGAGCCTAAATGGATTAATTGGCTGTCCGATCCGGTTTCCCGAAGATTAGCTATAGGGGTGAAGGAGAGCGCTATAGCTCGGCTTCTCGACAGAATATTTCAATCATTCTCAACAATAAATAATAGTAGATGTGTTCTATATTGCTGTGGAGGATTCATGTTTTAAGTTACAAATTTTTGGGTTTTCTCTCCACTATCGCTTTGAATTGGTTATATAGAGCCTCTTCGGCTCTGGCACCAGGATGTAAACAGCACAAGTGCTAGTTTAGTGACCCTAACGAAATACCTAGATAACTTCAACGTTTCGGTGATCAAATCTGTCACCGTTGTCAAGAAAGATAAAATCTACAAATGAAAATGGTTAGTAAATACAATAAAACATTAAAAAGCTCTTGTAAATTGTCAAGCTTTGAACTGACTTTGACAAGATGACAATTATAATGCCCTGTCATTTAATTACTGGTTATCGGTCTTTAGTGTGATATTGAGGTGTTATTTGGTAAATTAATTTTTTAAGTTTTATATATCTATACTTTGGTGTTATTCGCTTAGGAAGAATTTAGTGATTTTTGTTGAGAGGGTTAGTTAATTTATAAGTGTGTCTTATCAACTTCAGTTTTTAGCAAAGGTAACCAGGTGGTATTAAAACTTACTTTATTTAATAAAATTAAAGCACTTTCTTTAATTTTACGTTTTTTTAGATGAAGGTTCCTTTGGTAAAATACTATGAGGGTTCCATTATATTCTGTGATTGTTATCAAATGCATGTTGACAAATATGTGATTTGTGGAATTGTGTATTTTTAATATAAGTTTGGTGTTCTTTTATTCGTTTTGATAATGGTATACAGGTTTCACCTATATAAAATTTATTGCATTTACATGGTATTTTATAGATTTCATTTTCTTTGAGTGGTTTTGTTTTTGTTAGTTTGGATCTAAAAGTGTTTTTGGTTATGAAAATTTGTTAAATTTATTACCTATTCGTTTTATTTTGTCTGATAAACCAGGAATATATGGAATAAAGAGGTTCGTAATAGGGGGTCGTAAAAAGTCTATATGATCGAATGAAAATAAATTGTAATAATCAAAATTTCAACACAGAAAAAGAATTTTTAACCAATGTTTTAATTAATAATAACTATCCTATTGATTTGATTGAAAAATGCTTTATTGATTTTGAACAACCAAATATTAGACAAAATCAAAATAGACCTATTACGAACCTCTTTATTCCATATATTCCTGGTTTATCAGACAAAATAAAACGAATAGGTAATAAATTTAACATTCGTACTATTTTCAAAACAGAAAACACTCTTAGATCCAAACTAACAAAAAAAAAAACCACTCAATGAAAATGAAACTACTAAAAATGTTATCTATAACATACCATGTGAATGCAATAAATTTTATATAGGTGAAACCTGTAGACCATTATCAAAACGAATAAAAGAACACCAAACTTAAATACACAATTCCACAAATCACATATTTGTCAACATGCATTTGATAACAATCACAGAATACACTGGAACGCTTCAAGTATTTTAGCAAAGGAACCTTCATCTAAAAAACGTAAAATTAAAAAAAGTGCTTTAATTTTATTAAATAAAGATGAATGTGTTGCTTCAACTTCTGTAAGTTTTAATAGCACGTGGTTACCTTTGCTAAAAACTGAAGTTGATAAAAGACACTTAAAAATTAACTAATCCTCTCAGCAAAAATTATTAAATTTTTCCTAAGCGAATAACACCAAATTATAGATATATAAAACTTAAAAAATCAGTTTACCAAATAACACCTCAATATCACACTAAAGGCCAGTAACCAGTAATTAAATGATATGGCATTATAATTGTCATCTTGTCAAAATCAGTTCAAAGCTTGATAATCTGCAAGAGCTTTTTAATGTTTTATTGTATTTAACCATTTTCATTTCTAGATTTTATCTTTCTTGACAACGGTGACAGATTTGATCACCGAAACGTTGAAGTTATCTAGGTATTTCGTTAGGGTCACTAAACTAGCACTTGTGCTGTTTACATCCTGGTGCCAGAGCCTGGTGCCAGAGCCGAAGAGGCTCTATATAACCAATTCAAAACGATAGTGGAGGGAAAACCCAAAAATTTGTAAGTTAATAATAGTATTAAACAATACCGTATTTAGATCTAAATATAGAATTAGAATATCGAATATTTTTAATGACATTAAATGATAATATATTGAAAATAAAAATAGTAACCTTCTAGGAAATCTTCATTTTTCTCTGGAGGAGTTCTCAAGTGAGTAGTCTCTCCCCTCTTCTTGTATTTTACATAGAAATGAGAACCTGGTTTACCATCTTCACTAGGTATCCAATGTACCCTTATAGAAGCAGCCTTTGTATCTCTAACGGGTTCCCATTCAAACCTAGGAACACCGGGTTTATGATAACCCAAAGCTTTGGTACTTCTTTCAATGAAGTGCCGCTTGGATTCACCTGCTTTTGTTGTAGCACTTATGAAAATGCGATAATTTGTACCTGGTCTCAAACCTAAAAGGAATAAATTTTATATATACTTTTTGCAAATTTCAATATTTTATAAATTTTAATGGCGATAAAATTTGAGTGGTTCTGCTAATTGAAATATGAAGCATCTCTGCTATTATTATTAATTCTGTAATATTATTAAGAACAGAAATCAAACTAGCGACTTACCGGCTAACTTAGCTCTCAATCTATTGGGGTCAGAAATTTGAGGAGTTCTTGGAATAGACCTGCCTACTTTCAAATTCTGATCTACTTCGGCAAAATATATATTATATCCAGTCAGATTACCATTAGGCCTATCAGGCTTTTCCCATTTAAGAATGAATGCAGAAGATCCCAAGGGAAGGGCATCTAAAACATCCATTTCGCCAGGTACACCTTCTGGAGTATGGAAACTAAGAATTTCACTTGGCGGCCCATTGTATTTGCCATTGTATACATAAACTTGAGCATAGTTCTTAGCATTTGGCACAAAGGTATTTACCAAAGCTTTAGCATTACCTCCTTGAACTTGAATTTCACTACGAATAGGAGTCTGATCACTCCAAGTTTGGATCTTATAACCTTTGAAGTGACCTAATATATAAAAAAATATATATATGAGCTTGTATTAGAATATACTCCAACGTTCATATAAAATTATTAAATATATCTAGTTGATAATGGTTTACCTTACCTCTTACTGAATCTAAAGAGACCGGAATCCAACTTAAAAGGGCATTTGTGGGACTTTGAACATTAAGGACAGTAAAATTCTGTGGTGCCTCTAATGGTTCACTTTCCCCAGAATATCCAATAACTTCCTGCGGCGAAACATCGGCCTCCCCTTCATCGTTGACAGCTAACACTTTGATCCTGTACTGTTGGAAAGAAAGTTGGTTCGGAATTTCAAGCCGTCCGACACGCCAATCGGTAATTTCTTGGGGTGGTTCATAATCTTTGCCTAGAATATCTCTTTTGTAGTATACCCTGTACTTGAATCCAGGAGCGGAATGTTCAATTTGAGGCATTGGGGTCCAGGAAATTACTAAATTATCTGGCCTATCGCCTTCTCCAACCACGTTATCAGGATTCTTGTGGGGTACTGCGGGGTGTGTGGAACAAACTTCGGAATGAGAAGATGGCAATGATCTACCAATTTTATTAACTGCAATTACTCTAAATGTATAATTTGCCCAAGGGCTCATTGGAATGGTGTAAGTCCTGTCTACAGCAGGAACTTCATTGTAGGCATCTTCCCAAGAGTCGGGAGTAAAGCTGGTATTGTACTGAATTATATATCGTAAAATAGGAGCTCTATTGTCTCCCTTGGGAGACCAATAAATAGTAGCGTCCATTCTATGGCATTCTACTGCAATATCCCCAGGAGAGTTAGGAATGTCCTGCACTATGAGCTGCGCCTGTGCAGAAGTCTCATCTAATTCAGTTCTAGCTACACAAGTGTACGTCCCAGAATCTAATTCAATCGTTTTCGTGATAGTTAAAGAATAGTCTGATGATTTCACAAATCGTGGTTCAGCTTCAAAATCGATTGGTTGACCACTTTTGAGCCAAACTATATCGAGATCTAGTGATTCGTCAGTTACTGCATTACATCTGAACGTTGCCGGAGTTCCAGATTCAACTTCATAGTCTTCCGGCCCATCCGTGATATAAGTATGAGCTGGAATATAAGTGCTAGGTTGAAGAAAATTCATTTACGGAAAATTTGATTAGAGACAAAATAGTTTACTGGTAATGAGATATCGGTAGAAAGGTAAGAAAACACTATCTATTTGTAGAGCGAGTGTTATAGTTAGCTCCTAACTTTAACTTGACATTCGAAATATTCAAATTAGAAAATACTAAGCTACTTTAGAGAAGTATGAAACACTTTTACCTTTCACATTCAATTTAGCGCTCGCACTGGCTTTTCCAAGTTTATTTTCCGCATAGCAAGTGTAGTTCCCTCTGTCATCAAACTGAACATACGAAATAAGAAGATCTCCGTTTTCTTGGATTTTAAATCTTCCTCCAGTCAGTTCTTCTCCGTTATGAATCCATTTAATGGTAGGTCTAGGAGCACCCACCACCTTACACGTCATATTAATACTCTGATTATCTACTGCATCTGTATCCCTAGGGGCTTCAGTAATTTCAGGTGATAAAGCTTGCACGTTAACATAAACATCTCTATATACATAACCTAAAGAGTTGGTCGCATTGCATCCATAGTTACCAGTGTCATTTTTAATTAAGCGTGCAATAATAAGTTTGCCATGTTCGATTCTACGCCTGTCATTTCTTGGAGCCCTTTCAATGGGCATACCATTATAGATCCATTTGATTTCTGGCTCCGGGACACCCCCAGCTCGGCAATGAAATTCAGCAGTTTCATCCTCAGCAGCAACTATAGCTTTTGGATCTTCAATGAAGTATGGAATAGCTAAAAATAGTGTACAATTATATACTCTATGATACTTTTTAAATACAGGTTCTTAAAGTTTAGGATTTACCTTACTCTAATAAAAAGAGTTTCAAATTGGAATATAGTTATAACATGGCACGCCCTATGATTGGATATTATTTACCACTGCGATAAAAAAAAAATAGGATATTAAAATGTTAATTCTAGTTCCTTGACTATTGTAAATTATTTATAATTGTCAAATTGGCAACTAGCAAGAGGCATGCTCCTTTTTATTTATCAAAATAATTATTTTGTCAACCATCATCATTACAGTTCAGGTGAAGTGTCCTAGTTTTCTTTTTCATTGCAAAAAGCGTCACGTTAGATAGCACATATTACTTCTGTAACTTTAAACAAAAAATTGTAAAAATCATCTCTTGGATGATTTGTACATGCAACTAAACAAATAGAGAAAAAACTATTTTAGAGTCGGCACAATAGAAACACTGTTTTGACAATGAAGTACGTACCTAAAACTTTAAGATTAATTGAATAAGACTTCGAGTCACCAACTCCATTGCTAACCTCGCAAGTATAAGAGCCTTGGTCGTCAAAGTCCACAACTTTGATTATAAGAGACTTTCCATAATTACCCTGGGTTACTCTGTCTGTAGATCGAAGTGGTTTTCCATCTTTGTACCAGACAGTCTGTGGTAGAGGTCTGTTAAAAAATATATTTTAAACTAAAAAGGCTGTTTCTCTTCAGTGTTTGTATGGAATAATGATTCCTTAGCCATTAATATTCAGTCTCTGATGATGTGAAAAATTGGTTTGTATAACATGTTTACAAAATACAAATATGCACGATTTAACAAAAAAAATAAAACAAATCACTTATAGAGGAAGCATTGAAAACTACAATAATATAGAATAGGCAGCTTTGTTTTAGTTTAAACCGTTTGGATTTTATAATCGACTAAAGTTTCGAGACTGTAAACCTAATATATAGATATTTCGAAAAACGATAAATTTAGACATATATGTTACACACAGAGCTATAGCTGAGCGGGGAAGCGAACGGGGCGCCAAATGATTTCTTAACCGTATTTCGAATTTCGAAAACTTAAAAATGTAATAATATCCTTAAGTGTTCTCTATGTCATGCAGAAATATTTGTCGGTAAATTCAACTCCTAAACCTCAAGATACATAGTCCAAAAATATATATATGGCAAGTGGTGTGAGCGATACCTGGATGAAAGATCTTTTAGCGTTCCGCAATTTCCTCTAACCTCAGCGGTTTTATCGCGTTAGCACAATCGCGCTCCATGAAATTCTACAACCAGACGAACAACATTAGTCTATGATTCTGCATAACAGGGAAGGTTAGCAAATGAATATAATAACACGTGGGGAACCAACTGAAGATAACTCCACATTCTACCCATGTGAAGATTACGTGGATCACTGTCATATTTCTTAAATTTGATAGGAGTTTAATTTCGGTACTTGTACATAAATAGCAAAAATTCACTTCGTATTGAAAGTTACCCAAGTATCTAAAAAATGTTAGCAGCAATGTTTAACGATGTTTTCAAATAGCT
>JAEQML010083436.1:0-10474 GCA_016904865.1 Pissodes strobi | reverse complement strand
TGTAAAGATTTTTATTTAATGATCTATTTAATTTTTATGTGCCCCTTTTCAGCTTACGTTTTTAGCACAATGATAGAAGTGTTATTAAAATTAATACAAACTATCATTATTTAATATTTATTTACTTTCTTTGATAATGGTTCCTTTGCTAAAATTCTTGAAGCGTTCAATTGTATTGTGTTTTTTAATTACTGGTTTCTGAGGTTTACGTGATATTGAAGTGTTATTAGGTAAATAATTGTTTTACTTTTATTATTAAATACATGTTGACAAATATGTGATTTGTGGAATTGTGTATTTTTAATGTACAGAGTATTTGAATTTTCGTGAACAAATTTTAACTTTTTTTAGAAATAAAATACCCTGTATATTAAGGCATATTTGAATTTCCGGAAAAACCTAAACCTAAGTCTAACCGTTTTTGACATATTGTAACCAGCAAATTTTATAGGCGACGTAACTCTGGAATAGGCGAGGACGTAACAACCCTGCAAGGCGAGTAGCACGCGGCGGCAGAGGAAGTCATGAAGTTATGTAACATGGATAAATATATGTTATGTAATTAGGATGGCTGTACTGGCGAAGGTTTAAGGTGTAAGGTGAAAATATTAGTGGCTGTAATAATATGGCGAAATAAAACGTGTTAGTAAAATGTGGTGTTTACAGATCAGAAGTCGGGATAACCTATTGTGTTATTTGAACGGTGTAAAACGCGATTTCGGCGAGTTGAATCACAATGGCGTCTTCTTTTCTTTGTGAGTGGTGGTATCACAAAAACTATTAACAATTGACGGGCGTTTTTTTTGCTATCCTTGACAGTGGACTGACATCAATTGACAATTTTTGAGAAAGTCACTATAAGTGCGTGTGCTGATTATTATTATAAGAATTGTGGAGTATTTTAAATGTGTTTATTGGTGTGTAAATAGGTTTTCTTTTCAAATTATTGCCTATGAAGGAAGGCAGAAGTGACGAGTTAGAGCTCGATGCCGAGCTTGAATTGAGCAAAGGTAGCAACGGCGAAGCAATCTCCATGGTGCATAAGCTGTTAAAAGGCGGTTTGGCAGCTAGTATCCAGGAGATTGTGGCGGCCGAAATGGCAAAGGCGGCAAAGCAAAAGACGACCGTTGGTTCTGGCGGTACCAAGGGCAACAGGAAAGGCAAAAAATCAGGTAAGAACGTTCCTCAGGCGGTAGTAGAGCATGCTTGTAGCAAAAGGGCGGACTCCGCTTGCAGTTCGGGCTGTATGGGGTCAAGGGCAAGAGCAGGCGGTGACATTATTGAGCCTTTCGATCCTGACAGCCAGGACTGTAACACAGTCAGGTGGTTGAGCAAAATTGATCAGTTGGGCGATTTTGATGACTGGTCGGACTATGGGAGGGCATATTTTATGCAGGCGAAATTGCAAGGCGCAGCAAGGAGCTGATTTAATCGGATCGATAAGTATGACCTCTCATGGGAAGACTGGAAGGCGGCTCTTAGGAAGGTGTTTCCTAGAGTGCATGATTTTGCTCAGCTGCTCAAGGAAATGATGGCGAGGGTTAAATTGGGCGGCGAAACCATGACCCATTAGTATCATGATAAAATGGCGTTGATCGAAAGTTGTGAGCTTTTAGGCACAGGCGAATGCGAAGGCATTTGATTGCTCCTCCTCTGGCGACTTGTATACTGGCTTTCTTTCCTCTTTTGACAGGTATCGGCGTCCATCGACCGGTATCGTGGAGTTGAAGAGGCGAGGAAGTCCAGAATCATACGCTGGCGAAGGCGACGAAGACTTTACGGTCTAACCCAAACTAACCAAAATGATTCCGCCCTGGCTTGCGCTTCGCGACCTACCCTTAGCGTCACCTCTTACTAGCTTAAATGAACCGTAACTAACCTAAACTAAAGAAAATAATTTCGCGCTATCTCGCACTAACCTTCAGTCAAGTTTGATGGTTTCCTATTTTATTACCAATCAATATTGATTTGACAGTTTATTCGTTAGTTATATTGAAAGTAAGGCGCAATGTCTTACGAACACTGTGTTCTTAGTCTAAAACAGTCAGTATTGTTAGCGTATGGTGACAAGAAAAAATTTGTAGATATCTTGTTTGATCACCATCTAGTAAATCGTAAAATAAAATTTCAAAAGGATGACTCATTTCAATAAAGATGCAACAAAACAAATACTCTAGAACGGAGAAGAAAAAAAGAGATAAAAAACCGATGCAATTTCAAACAGACAGCAAGAATAAGGTCATGGTTTGAAAAATCAAAATTTCCTATAGCAGACATATTTTACTTTTGTGCAATATGGCTTCTAACACCATATCCCAGGCAAAATATGTTAAAATATGAACTGAATTTATCATCTAGGACCATTGTATTGTCTTATTGCAGGGAAGTGTGTACAAATTGGGCCACAAGCCGATCAGAAAAATTAGGGAGGATTGGATATATTGTAGAAATAGACAAAACTACAGTGGGTGTTCGGAGACATTGAAAGGGGAACAAACAGAATATTTTAGTCCCAGTAGAAAATAGAAACTCGTCAACCTTAGTAAATGTAATAAAATAATGGATAAAGCCAGGAATGATAATAATATCTTATTGTTGGAAGGCTTATGAAAGATTGGAACTTGAATAGTTCAAGCATTTTAAAATTAATCACTTAATTTTGTGGACCCAAAACATAAAAACATAAACACTCAAAAAATTTAATGTAGGTGGATAGATGTCCGGAGATCCATACCACGCTATGACAGAAAAGAAAAATAGTTAATTGGTTACTTAGCAAAATTTTTGTAAAAAAAATCAAAAGGGAAAAAAGAATTTACTTATTTTTTAAACATGTCGAAGAAATGCATCCAGGTTTGAAATAGTTGTACCTATTATAGTTTTAGGATTCATTTATTATTTTCTTGATGCTTAGTCCAACATTATTTCTTTCTTAATATTTGTGTTACTGAAATAGTCTTTTTTGTAAATAAATAGGTTATCCAAAATAACCAAAACCTCCCAAACTAACTCATACTTATCCATTTGCCTTTTATAGTATTTGAAAGCATGCATGTTGACGTGCGTTTTTCGGATCGTGCGCCATATAGAACTCCGCGATTTAAAAACAAAAATAAATTAATAGAAAGCCTATTTCATAATAGAATAGCTTAAGGCAAAAAAATCACTGAACGACGCATTTTGACAATATATTCAAGCATATACGGCACCAGGACATGAAAAATAGAACAGAAAGGGCATGTGAAATAGAATAGATTAGATCAAAATATTTGGGGACGAAGCCTTTTTCCAAAAAAAATCGTTTTTAAAGTCAGGAACTTTGGCCTATTTCGTGCAAAATATAACTTCGCGAGTGCAATCAATGTTGCCAAGTCTGGTCTGCAATTAATGCATTAAAATAATGAGATAATCAATTGAAGGAATAACGCTTCGCGCAAGCCTTTATACTGGCTTGCGCTTGTGCTTCACGCAAGCCAGTGTAACCCGAACTGACCCATACTGCTAGGTCTTACTAGCTGGAACGCTGGAACTAACCGAAACTAAACCAAACTAACCGAAACTATTCAGTCCTGGCTTGCGCTTTGCGTCACCCAGCCCTTAACGCTAAACCGCTTAAAACCATTAAAGCTTAAATGAACCAAAACTAACCCAGACTAATCAAAATGATATTTCGCCAAGGCTTGCGCGAATAGAAGTAAGGCTTGCGCTGAGCAGATACTATTTTAACAATAATTATAAATTAATACGACATCTACCACGTGGAACTTCCTGTATACCAAAATTACACCTATTATTGATGTGCGTCACCAAAAAAACTATTCAACATGTATATTTCTATAAAATAAGATTGTTTACAACCAAAAATTCCCGAAATATGGCGTGCACGCGGATAGTAAACAACAAAACGGTCTATGATTTAGAACTCCCTGTATAATGTAAAAATTGGTTAATATGGGTTTCCGCTATCAAAAAATGATTTAAAATTCTCACTTTTATTGAGTTTAACACTTTAAAGTACAAAAATCGCAAAATTTAGCGTGCGCCCATATAATAAACAATTAGGCCGGGGGTAATAATTATTTAATAAACGGTCGCTGATTTAGGACGCCCTGTATAATATAAATATTGGTTACTAAACCCATAGTAACCAATATTTATATTATACAGGGCGCCATCAAAAAAAGATATAAAATGTGCATTTTCTTCGACTTTGGCAATTTAAACTACAAAAATCGCAAAATTTAGCGTGCGCCCATATAGTAAACAATTAACAATTACCGCAGTTTGTGTGGTTTGTGTAGTACAGAGGCAGGCCAAAATTTTACTATTATCAAAGAATCTAAATATTAACGATCAACAAGAATTGCTAATTAAAATGAATTAAACATGTCGATCAAAATACGACTATTTCCACTTTTCAGATATATTTTGAAGTCGTTTGGACGTGATCCGATACTTAAATCGCAATTAGTTGTCTAATTCATTATCAAGCTATTAGCACGTCATTATTCTTAGGTGCCAAAGTTATATCAATATCTAAAATATAACAAATAATTTGCAGAAATTAATCGAAATATCCTAGGAATTATTTTTCCTGAAGGTTATAAAATATATGATAGCCCTACGCATTAATAGTTTTACATAAAAAAATGTCTACGCAGGAATATAAATTTAACTGGGCGGCACAAATAAATCAAAAGGGGAAGAAGCCTGGTGCTGACACGTGACTCTCAGTGGCGGGTAAGATAACATTAAACTTTATGTTTTTTTAGTGCCGATATTAAAATAAAAACTAAGTGGTTGGTGTAAAATAATTCAAATACTTCTGGGAAGATCAATCACACAATTCCATTGAAAAAATATATAGGTATTCCAGTGCCGTTGCATGTTTACGAACATCTCTAATATAAAGTAAAATTGGAAAAAGTATGGATAAAGCGCTGCATAAAACACGTGCTCAGGAAGCAAAATACATCTCATTAACTATTTACTGAGCTGAAAAAGATTATGAGAAAGTATCCACATGTTCTTGTAGAATATGTTAACCTTCACAGAACTTTTCGTCTTATTTATTTCGCAATTTATGTCATTATTTATTCAGTATAAAATATAATTGTGAACAAATATTTGTAATGGAATTGTTGGTTTTTGTTAAGCTGAAGCCAAATAAACGTTGTCACTCTATCATATTTTCGACACAACAAACTCAACACATGCAAGTTGACACGCGTAACCAACTTAGAAATATCTACCGAGATATCCAAGATAGTGCGGAAGCATCCCACATGTTATTCTTCCCGGGGGTGCTCGCTTTATGGTTGTAACTACTGAAAAATCTCAAAGGTTAGTAAAGAATTTGGAAAATTTAACTGTTATTATATTTTTTTTCTTCTTCTGGTACCATGTCTAGATTTTACTATGTCTAGATATAATTATGTTTACCACTTCACCCATATCATGCCCAATACGATTTAAAATATCTTTATTAACTATTATCTTTTACTAAACTAACCCAAACTAACCCATACAATTCTTAAGGTAGGCTTATGCCCATATATCGAAACAGTGCAATTTATTCAGCGTATTTGTTTACAAAGTTCAAAGTACTCTTCGGTTGATAATTATAAGTGGAGCTGGTCCCATGTTAATTTTTGAAGTTATATTTTAAAGACTTTACATTGTAGTAAAGGAATCATGTCTGATGTTTATTTCTTGTTCTCCTTTCACGATTCTTATCTAATTGATCGCAGCCTCTTTAAAGAGCGTTGGCAAAATTACACACAATAATTGAATACCTTGGGGCAACAATGATAATTGCCACATATGAATAAGTCAGCTTATATTCGACTCAGTTCCAATCACATATTAAAAACTGAATGAAATAAGTTTGCCACATTATGAAAAATAGGTCTATTTAGAAATAATCACAAACTTAAATAAAGATTTTATAAAAATAACAAAACAGTAACAAAATTGTGACATGTAGCCTTTTCCCTAAAAAAGCACTATTAGCATTTGCTCGTCTCCATTTTGAAGGTTGTTTTTTCTCTGGAGTAGGTGATACGTCTCTTCTGGCTTCCGGAGATAGCGGAATAACATCATGTTCAACATTTTCCTAAAGATATAATTAAATTGTTTTAAAGGACATAACGATACAAGACATTAAAACATTAAACTTCTTGGAAAACATTTAGTGGAAGTAAGTAAATTAGTTTAAGCCACGGTTGATAAACATAGTATAAAACCGAATTTTTGGCAATGAACTATGTTCATGGTTATTTGCCTAAAATTACGTCATAAGTTCGTGCTCAAAATATTGAAATTTTTTGCGGAAATATGTGGAAAATCAAAGTTAGGTATATTTAAAAAAACTGTGAGTTTTTTTATGCCGTTCCGCCTATGGGTTCTATACTTAACTTAAACTAGTGTTTTTTGCACTTGTTACATCTTGTATATTTTCTTTGAATGAATAAGGATATATTGACTTTGTAGCGAAATCAATGGAGTCATATTTTCAATTTTAATTTTAGGCATAGAAACCTACGTTATTATACCCCAATTTGTAGAAAGCTCGATTTTTAAAAACTTATGGCTTATATTCTTGTTGCCACAAAGTCTTCAATTGTCTTTCTTTGTACCTATCAGACGGTTTTAGTACCATAATACTACCATATCTATTAGAAATTTCTATAGAAGGTATATATCTTTATCAGCAAAAATCAACTTTGAAGTCACTTAAAATATATAAGTAGGTGAATGTCGAAAATATATTTATGTGCTGTAGAGTTAAAGACTTCGATATTTTGAGTATAATATGATCATTGCAAAAGGCCACGAAATAAATATTTCACTCAATAAAATAAAACAAATGCAGGAAAATGTCGATAAGGAAAGGTAAAGTTTATCGGCATATTGTCGAATTTCCTAAGCTCCTAAAAAATCGATGGCAAAATGATTAATGTTCTATAATTGTCCAGCAGTTTTTCGATTATGCAATATTGAAAAACTCTGTAGATCTAAAATCTTATTATCTATGACGTTTTATCTGCGTCATGAATCATCACCAGTATATAAACGCTGTTCAGATGAAGTGAGTCACCCCAAATTTTCGTCCATTGTCAAAAATTTCAAAGTCGGAGCTTGACTTTAATCTATTTCAGGGCTAATGAAAATGTTAAGAAACAATAAGTTACAATAGTTATTAGAATCTTAAAGTAATACCTTGTAAAAATTACATTTTTGTAATTCCCAAGTTTACAGTAAAATAACCACATTAAATCTTTTTTGATGTGGTTTTACATTATACATTATGATGAAGCCAAGTCTTATGTATAACATAGCGGAAAATCGTATGTAATATCATAGCCACTTTAATGCAGAAATTATGAACCTCAGATAAGCCATTTCGATCATGCCTCATAACATTAATGTGATATTAAAACTTGTTCCTAAATTTTTTAAATAATATTCTTCAGAACTTAAAGTCATCTTCTTATTAGAACATATCTTTCTTAATGTACAGGGTGTCCTAAAAATAGTTCTGGTTAAATCATTCCTAAGTTGCATTTGTGTACGTAATACCCTAGTCACCTTAATAAAGGAATTATGAACTTCGGTTAAGTCATTTCGAACGTGCCTTATAGTATAAATATGGTATTAAAGATTTTACTAGATCCTTTTAAATTTTGAGATAATATTCCTGAGAAATAGAACTCTTAAATGGAACAGCTCTTTGCTATTATACAAGGTATCCTTAAAATTGTTCTGGTCTGAATGATTTGTAACGGAATAAATGCTTATTCGGCTACACTAAATTAATACATTCAATTGCAAATTATTCTCGATATTGAATATTTCAGTCGCCAGTGACATCTATGCACGAATGGGTTTATTTCATGTAGATAGCGATTTTAACAGTGCTAGTACTCTATTTAGTACCTACAATTCGTGAATTTATTTTATTATAGATTACTATATTTAATATGGAGTATTTTTATGACTTTGCGCTACGAGGTTTCTACTGTTGATCACATGTTATAAATTAGCCAATAAAACATCGGCAAACATAATTTTGTCCAACGTCTTGAATTTTGAATACGGGATGATCATCTTGTGTTGAGGCATCGACCGGGTGAGTGCTGATTTGTTAATCTTGAAACATTTAAATCATCTTGCAATATTTTTAACTAATTCTTTCACTTTTAAATACATAATTAATATTTGCTTATGATTCGCTTAGTATTATATGACTAAAGCCAGAATTTAGCATTTTTATATTCCAGTTTTAATTAGCTTACATCTTCAATATTTTTTAATTATTGTCGTGACCTTTTGGGTAATATTACCGATTTATTGGTGAATATTTGCGAATCTCAATAATCAAATTCATGTAACTTGAAAGAGGCTTAGTCCAAATTTAGGGAGATCGTAATTATTTTATCGTTCAAAGGTGACGCACATTTTCTTACGTATTTTCATTCAAATTGAACAGTTTTATTTGGGTTAATTTTTGGGGTAAATTCTATACATTCCTGCAATGGTAGTAAATTGAATTTTCAGTAGAATTTCTCCGAATTTTCCCTCAGTGTTGCTGGTTTTCACCTTTTTCCTTTTCACGTTGATTTAATTAAATTCTCAATTTATTTTTTACATTAAGCATAATATAACTATTAGCATTCACCCTGTCTAGCCTCAATCCTGATGTACCGACATTATTTTGCATTTATGAGAGGTTAATCTCACATAATTATGTAAATTTATCTGGTTTATCTTTTATCTAAATTTCTATCTCGGAGGCGAGGTAGTGATTATATTATATTTACCTTTAATTAAATTAAGGCGCAGTTGCACTCAGTTTTCGTTTATGTGCCAAGGGCCTAAGTAAAAGTAATAGTACTTACTTATTTTGAGCCATAAGACTCATTGTTAGAGGTTGTACCTCTATTTATTATCAAATTTAAAGTTACCTTTTATTTAAATTTTACCGAGAGTCACTGAATTTGAACGTCATTCCATTATTTTCTATTGAATTTTATATTTTAATCATCATTTTCTTTTGAATAATATATTTTAAAGTAAAGAAAAGGAAATCTTGAGTAATTATTTATAATTTTTGCTCATTGTCTGCTCAACTCAACATAGTAATTTAATGTTTTAAAGTAAAGAAAAGGAAATCTTGAGTACTTATTTATAATTTTTGCTCATTGTCTGCTTAACTCAACATAGTATGTTAAGTTTCTCATTATATCTGCTTTTACCAGTAAATTTTCAATTTGTAGACTGCTTCATCATATGTTAACATTGTCACTGATGTTCACATGATATTTCCTTGCGTATTATTTAATTAGTGATATACATTGGTCTAAGACTAGTTTATTTCCTATTGCATGTTACGCCTGCATGGATTGGTGAAGAAAACATCTTGCTTGTCAAGCAGCAGGTGTTCGTTCACTTGCTGTACTGAACCACTCTGAGGGAACCAATACTTCGTGAGCCAAATAAGTCCTCGATAAACCCAACAGATACTAACTTGGGAACAGGCAGAAACGGTTCCAGTAGAGGTCCCAATACGATCGCATGGTTACAGAATAATTGAACGATGCTAAGTATTAGCCAATCACTAGATAAACATATTGTAAAGACCAATCTTGTATTGTAACATTTCATATTTCTTTTTAATGTTTTCACAATAGTTTTAATTTTCTTTATTAAGTCAATTTATTCATCAGATAAACTCCATTTACAATAATTTCGTAAATCATATTTGTATTCTCATTTAATTATATAATTAATATATTAATTGTTTCAGAATTTACCTCTTTAATTTATCGCAGGATAGAGGTCTGCGAGACATTGCGAATTGTGAGGGCAAATTTCTGATATATTTATCTTTGTATTTATTTATATTTAAGTATTCATATCCAATTCGTATTGTCTCTAGGAACTCTGGCGCCCATAAAAAAATTACTGTTAATAAGTGAAACAACCCAGAGCTGAGAATAACCACTAAAAAAGAAAACGAGTCTCAAAACGAACACCATTTGTTAAATCAAATTTCTTACTGATATGAAAAGTAGTATACAGTTGGCGAACAACTAGTATTGCGCTACAGATTCTAATTAAATCGTTCCTAATCTTGATAAGAAACAAGTAAATGTCTCTTTTAAATGTTGCTTCTTCTAGTCTCAAGAACATCATATCAAAATTTTGAACGATTTAAGCAGATCTAAGCTTATGAGCATTAAATGTTAAATACATTTTTAGGACAACCTGTACAATAACTCAAATATGTCATTTAAAAATTTAGGAAGAAGTAGCACTCTGTAAAATCAAGATCATGACGCAATAAGGCACGGTGGATATTGGCTATCTAGAGATAAAGCAGCAAATTAATAAATAATACATACAAGTATGCAATATATCTGCAGGAACCGTCTGCAGGTACCCTACACTGTAGGGGTGCATCCATCTAATG
>JAEQML010083433.1:0-10474 GCA_016904865.1 Pissodes strobi | reverse complement strand
TTTTTTTATCGTTTTTCAGATGGTATTGGCGTTATTAATATGAGTATGTGTTTTTTTTTAATTTTTTTTTTAATTTTTAATATTATTTTTTTTTGTAATTTATATATTTTGCTTTGGCGTAATTTTAAATAATTTAAGGTAGGAACTTTTGAAATTTTTATATTCTTTAAAAACATTTTGTTTTGGTTTTTGTATTAAGTGGAAAATTGGAGCCCGTATTAAAAATAAAAAATAGTAAAATTATTTTTTCTTCAAACGTCAGTAAATCCGTCATTACTCGACTGTGTAGGCGGCCGTGAAGTTTCGTTTTTCCTCCGCCGGAGCTTTACTTTTCACTTTTCCGCCGGCGGAGGTAAAAGTGTTGTCATAGCAACATAGATACAATACAAACAGACAACAAAATAAGCGTCAACAACTCAAGATTTATTAAACTACAATTTGTATTTATCACTCAATTTGTGACTGCATTTCTAAAAATCACTAATTTAGGAACAAATTGGTTATTATTTAATCGAACTTACTCAATAACTGCTTATCAATAAGGAATTAAAACGCAATCGGAGACGCAATCAAAAATAATTATTGTTGACAGTGTCCACTGACAGCTTTATGTTACATTATATTCCCCGACACCGGTCTAAGCAAGGCCACCTACGACCGTGGTCTAAGCCGCCTTGCGAACCTATTTATCTTTAATAATAATTAGATATTATTACTATTAAAAAGAGATGTTTTTGTATTAATTTGTCGACATTTGAAGAAAAAACAGCATATTTTATTTGGAGGAAAAGTTACTTTTCATGGCTTGCTCTCTATTACCAGCCTCACTCCGTTCGGCTGTTAAACACGAGCGCGCCATGAAAAGTATCACTTTTCCTCCATATAAAATAATATACTATTTTACGAGAATATGGCCATGAACAATTATTACTCAAACAAGTTGCTTAGTGCAAGATGAAATATTTGCAACTTTTAACCAATTATTTTTTTAATAGAGAATTTGAACAATTTATATTCATACTGCGTGATACTATAGGTACTTTGATGGAGAAACACACCTTAATTAATTGAAAGCAGGGAAATGGCTAAATACCTAGGAATTTACATGGACAAAGATGCAAAAATGACAACCCATATTGCATATAAATAGTGAAAAAAATAATAGTTTATATTGGGCAAAATTCCAAAAGGTGCGTTTTTCCAACAAAGTACCTATACTATCACGTAGTATGATTATAAATTGTTCATGTTCTCTATTAAATACATTTTTTAATTGGTTAAAAGTTGAAAATATTTTATCTTTGCACTAAGCAACTTGTTTGAGTAATAGTTCATGGCCATATTCTTGTAAAAAATAATTTAACTATTTTTTATTTTTAATACGGGCTTCAATTTTCCACTTAATACAAAAAACAAAATAAAGTATTTTTATAGAATATAAAAATTTCAAAAGTACCTAACTTAAATTCTTTAAAATTATACCAATGCAAAATATTTAATTAAAAAAAATTAAAAAATAAATAAAAAATAAATAAAAACTTATTATCATATTAATAACACCAATACCATCTGAAAAACGATAAAAAAATTAAAGTTAGTATTTAAAATAAGAAAGTTGATGATGATCCCTTGAGGACGAAACGTCGGATTTCAAACTGGATACCATCATTGGATAGAGCAGAGAAAGTGGCAATGCAAAAGTGCAATTCAATTTGAGATACGTTTTTAAATAAGCCCAGGAAAAAAATAAAACGATTTTTCAAAATTTCGGTTTTTTCCGGATATCTCCGGAAGTACTCGGAATTTTGAAGCTTTCTAAACGGCATATTGTTAGGCACCTAAATGCGCAATTTTGCCTTAATTTGACCGACACTGTATCTCTTACGGTTTTCAAATTCCCCATACATAGACACGAAAACGAGCCACCCTGTACAGGTAAGGGCCATAGCACGTTGAAAATGTCAGTTCTCGTCCGATCACTGAAGTTAAGCAACGTCGGGCGTGATTAGTACTTGGATGGGTTACCGCTTGGGAACATAATTTGCTGCTGTCGTTTTTTTTACAACCGATGTCGTTATAGGATATGTTTACACATTAGTCTCTAGTACTAGCAGACTCGCTTAATTTTTTTTATTTATTTTTGTTTTAATTATGATAATGTTTAATATTATTGCTAAAAATGCATTTCTTTAATTATATACCTATATTATAAACACTCGTGTGTTTGTATTTTTACTTCTTTAAACTCTGCTTTTGGAAACTAAATGAATTTCAACGCAAATCACATTTTTGCGTTTTTATTCATCATTTTCAATGTCTCCCCGGTTGCATCTTTGCGAAGGACTGTGAATTTTTGTATTGTTAATTCAAAATATTAATTTGTAAAAATGGAACAGGGCGAATCTTCGACAAGTCTTGCCCCCCTGCAAAAAAAGTGAAAAGACATTTAACTGTGGGCGAATATGCATTGTTCAAAACCGTGTATGCGTGTTTGTTAATCGAAGTTATAGATAACGTTACAGCTGTTAATTGGCAGAAGTGTATCGAACATGTCATAAAACAAAAAATGTGGGATTTGGATACTACGGTCGAAGTTATAGTTGAACCTCTTATTATCAATGTTGGTTCCGAAAGTAATGATTCTGAATCAAATTCTGATCAAACCTCCGATAACGAGTAGTAAAGTTAAAATTTTATTGATTTTTGATATAAACTTTCGATGCACTTTCAATATGGTATTTCATAATAAGAAAAACCTCTTATCATCCATGACTGTTTTTTTCCTAGCCTTAATGAATACATAGTACAAATTTAATCGAATTAGCCTTTACTTGATGGAGATCCATAACTAAGAACCACTTAAATAAGTAAACCACTTAAAGATTTCCACTATCTTTATTTAAACATGACACGTGTTTCGACGGTAACGTCTTTTTCAAATGTCTACATAGTACTATTTGTTTGTAGTACAATTTTGTTGCTTATTACTAGACTTAGAAATAATTTTGAATATACGTTTTTTTCATATTTTAGACTAAAATCATGCATATTTATGTGCATAAACCTTATTTTTTAAGTTGATATTTGCCTAAGTCTACTTATTACTATTCCATTATATTGTTATTATAAGTTATTAATTTACAAAGCAATTGTATCCGCCACTGGAATTTCCTTCTCTCTTCCCACCCCTCGAGGCGCACCTTAAAACTAAAAATGAGTCACTGACTATTATTTCCGACTTGAACTATAGTATTATTACTTTAATTTTGTTGCATTTTTGTAAACTCGGATCCACATTTGGGGAGTTTATTGTCATATTTTCTACAAACTACTAAAAGATTGGTTTTTCCCAAGGTTTGTCTCAAGAAGGTGAAATATTAACTATTTTTAAAATTGAGTATACACCTGGCCCATGCATTAATTGTGCGATTGTTATTAATGATAACCTGCATATTGAAACTTTTTGTATAGCGCGCCATAGATGCGACTGTTATTACTCTACTTTTAGAGGAAAATATTACCGATAATGACAACCCTGACTGTGATCCCCATATAGATGAAAAAATATCTTTTTAACCTATGCTCGAAATGTGGTTGGTTTGCTAAAGGATCATGAGAGATTTGTGAAACTGCTTTTCGATGAAATTCACATTGACCATCTTATGGTTTATATGGGAGGCAATATAGCTGGTACAGCAGTCAATAATAATAACTTTAGCTTCTTTGGCATTCACCTTCATGATTACAAGTGTGTGTTCTAGCTTTAAAGAGGTAATTCATATAGCTCCCATCTCAAAATTTAATACGCTATAATTTTATTAAAACCATTATTGAAATTTTAGAAAAAATTGGGTATGTGCCGTTTTTCAACTACAGACCAACTTAGTATTGTTTATCCTCACCCGGTAGATAATGAAATACCATTATTTTACTTATTTGACACAGTTCACTTACTGAAATGTATTCTTAATAATTGGCTTAAACCTAAACCTGATCAAATGTTTTATTTTGCTGATTTTGACACATGTAAGCTTAAAAATGCGCTTCTTTTACTACAATTACAAAATTACAATTACAGCTTTTAAAGTTCGGCTATTCATTAAACCTAAAAACGTTGTTTCCTTCATCTTTAGAGCGACAAAATGTAAAGTTTTCATTAAAATTGTTTAACTCTTTCGTAGTAGAGGTTTTAAGACATTTTAGTAGCTGTATAGCACACTGTCGAGATACTGCTGATTTTGTAAACATCATAACGATATGGTGGAAAATAGTAAATGTAAAAACCCCATTCAAAGGCAAACATAAACGTGACATATAGTTAGATCCTAAGATTGAGTCCTTAGAAGAAAATGTTAAGTTGGCTCAATACCTAGCAACCTAGCAGTTTTTGAAAGACTTACCCGACAGACCCTAACTGCTTTAAGTCATACCCTTGAACTGCTTGAAATTACCAAATAATGTTTTAATGAACTTGATATGAGTTATGTTCTCTTAGGGAAATTTCAAACAGACCCTCTTGAAGACAGGTTTGGTAAATACAGGCAAATGGCAGGTGGTCATTATCATATTTCTGTGCGACAGTTATATGAGACAGAGAAGATACTCAGAATTCAATCTATATTAACACTTCAGTCTCGCAGTTTTGAACCTATTAATCCTAATAAGTTCTATAAGCTACCTGATTATGACTCAGATGAAAATTCTTCTCAACAAGACTTTTCTCAAATTAAAATTTTATTGTCTGAAATTTTCGTAAATGATGATCACTTTCAGGTTATTAAATATGTATTGCCGTTAATTATATATTTAGGTGGTTATTGTTGCTATATTACAATAAAAAAAAACTAAACTGTAAACAAAAATTGGTATATGACGAGCAATTTATTGTTGACGACCATTTTGATCTCATTAATAAATTAAATCATGGAGGACTTTTATATCCCCAAGGACAAGTTATAAATGTTGTATCTGTGACTTGCTTAATTTTTAATAAGTTAATAAATGAATTTGAGGACATATTTCTAGAAACTTATAATGAAAGATCGTTCACTTAATTTTGGAATTACTGTTTCGATGGATGCATTAATCATAATGGAAAAAAACGTTTTAAAAATAATTCTGAAAAGTATTTCCAATACCCTCTTAAAAAATTATTGCGCTAAAAATAGCGACCATTTAAAAAAAAAAGCAGTAAAAAAGAAAACTCTATACATTAACGAAGTACGCCATATACCTACCTATAAATGCGTAAATATTTTTTAGAACTAATCATGTTTAATTTGGAACTTATTTCTTTAAATGTTTAATGTATTTTCATGGCTTGTGTTCTATAATATATATAGTTTTTATAGTTTTTATACCTACACTTAATTGAACTCACGAATTCCCAACTGACCGAAAAGAAAATATTTGTCTTTAATCGACAAGTCTCTTAAACTTGAACGTGCCTTGTTTTTATTATGTTTCATGTTAATTTTTCAGTATCAGTATAAAACTAATCGGGTCTCTAGATATTTAATATTAAGGGTACATCCTCTGTTTTTGTTTATTTTAATTTGGGAATTTTGGGAATTTGGGAAATCCAAGAAATTGCAAAAGAAATGAAAGCCCTCAATCCAATAATGCTTAAAATATATATGATTTTTGTAAACCAGCAATTTTCGAGTCGAAGGCATTATTTATTTTAGATTTCTTAGGCAGCCACCTCCAAAAAAGCTGGGTTAGGATGAACTTTTTTTTTACATTTTTGAAGTCAAAAGCGTTTGATATGGATCGAAATGACTTGGATGCTCATTCCTACCTTAGTTTTTAATAAGATATACTCTGAATTAGCTTCTGGTTTAGCCAAAACTACAAATAAAAGGAAAATTCTTACTTAAGCCATTAAGGCAGCTTATAAAAAACTGAGATAGGAGAATGCAAGCCATTTGAATATATATAAAACCCTTTAAACCTTAAAGTGCCCAAAACAAATTCTAAAGCAGAGATATTGGAGAAAATTCCTATCAAAAAACAAAATAGACGTGTCCGAGGCATTTTTTGAAAAATAGATATTTGTTTGTAATAATTTATTTATTTCTTACTTTACGAACACATTGTATAACTTCTTTCTTAGTAAAATTTTATTCTGGGCAGCAGAGACGAAAATAATGTACCCATACATTCAAATTATTAATTTTTAATGTGCGATGATTTTATTATAAAAGCATTCCATCAATTTTTGATTCCTTATTTTGGCATTTCTTAGGTATTGGAGATTTTTTTCCTTGCTCCCAAGAAACAGATGGTCGGTACCTAGGACTTGAGTTTTTAAATTTTTAAGGGACAAATTACCTGACTTTTAACAATGATAATAGATATTTATTATACAAGGGAAAAAAGTATTAGATTTTAGTTGAGGTTGTATTGAGACAAAAAACCGAGAGCTAAAATCTAATATTTTTCCCGTGTATAATACACTATTTTTTCTGTGACGGGAAAAATGACGATTTAATATTGAAAAAACATATTACTACAATATATTATCGTCAGAAAATTATCGATTTGAAATTTGAATTTTTAAACTGGTAGGCTGTTGTACTTATAGTGACAATAGATCTGTGTTGCTAAGCAAACCTTTAAAGTAATCAAATATCTGTCAGTTTAATTCTGTGACTAGATTTATGTATATATATGTAGGTATATCCAGGAAAAAAGTAGTCACTTTTTTCCCGGGGAAAAAAGTAATTTCATAAAAAGGGATATTGTTACCTGGCAACAGAGATAAAATGTCAAACGTTCTTCCTCTCACAGAAAAAATTAAATTTCGGCACTTTAGAAATGACCAAAATTGATCTAATCGCGGGATCCCTTATATAAGTAAATGGTGCTTTATTTGATTTTTGAAATATTTTCCGTTTTTCTAGATACACAATAAAAACTTCCAAACTTACTACCCAGTACATAAAAAAAAAATTGAAGATTAGGTTTAACGAATGGAAGTTAAGTAAATATTCAAAAAAAAATTAAAAAATTTCGTACTTTCTAGACGGACTTTATAAAAGTCTGTCCAATTCTTTATCCTGATTTGAAATATTTTTTTGTCTAAAAATCTGTTCGTCTGCAATAATCACTAATTAAGATGGAATGCACCTATTGTATTTCTGTATGATCACGTCTTGCAACAGCTGCATTTTTGCTATTTTTTATATAGAAATAAACAAATTCACATTTTTTTATCTTCAAAAAAATCATGCATCATCATTCAAGACGTGTCAAAACTAACTAATAAACATGCCATTAGTAACATAATTAAATAAAATATAAAACGACTGATGACATGACGAGGATGCATGATCAACTAAGTAAAAGTTTTATAAAATAAAAAAAAAAACATATTCGTAATTAATAATATGCAACTACAAACTAATGAACATTCGAACAATTTTTTCCTTATTGCTATTAATTGCGAGAATAAAATGATATTGAACCTTTTTACTTTTTCGACTTAACCAAACACATGGCCCGTAGCCAGAACTTACGGTTTTTAAATTTTAAAGGGACAAACTGCCTGACAGAGATCGTTATCAGATATATAAGTTTAGAATATCTATAGACTCTGATATAAGGTTTTGAAATTTTGGGGGTATCAAAAAAGGCTTAGGTTTTTTTGTTTATTTTAGATTTGGGGATTTGAATAATTTTTAAAGCAGTTAACTGTAATTTTTGGATAACATTTTTAATGGGCATGTCCGCAGAAGAGAAGCAGGAAGAAACAGATGGAGGTAACCCGGCGACACGTGTTTCTGCTTCTTGGCTTCGTCAGGCAATAATGTATACATATGCATACGTGTACTCATACACCTTAATTGGCATCGGTACACATATACATACATATACACATAAACGGGTGTAACCTGGGAAAGGAAAAAAAAAACAATGTACAGAAGCCAGTAATTTCTTCCTTTATATATATTTATATCGATTCGCATTAACCATTTTTAATTTTAACGCTAGCCTAATTTTTGTAAACCAGCCATTTTCAAGCGGAAGTCATTATTTATTTTATGTTTCTTAAGGAGTATCCTATATTTAGAATATCTATAGACTCTGCCTATATAATGTCTTCTGCCTTGTAACTGAAATCAAAAATATATCATATATAGCGCGTTCGGATTTCGATGTCCTATACAGGAATCTCACTAAATGATGTTAAATAAAATATAGAAAGTCGGTAAAATTAGACCCACCCCTCTAAATTTTTTTGCCATTTGATTAAACAGACAATATACAGTCCTTCCCATAAATACAAAAAATCCAATTACTCAATTTCGAGCTTGGTTTTTACGAAAATTTTAATACAATAAATAAATAATAGTCAACTTACTTATTTTTAATATGCAGGGAGTTTTTTGACTGTGCTAAAATTGAATTTCATAGAATAATGGGCGTAACAATGTATTTTTTACTTTTCTACTTTTTAAGTTATAACAAAATGTTAGGTTTTCTTAATGAGAGACCCTGTATAGCCTTTCATAGGTTCACTCAAATTTAAATTGTTGATGCCATAAAGTTTATTTATTTATTTTTTATAAATTAGTTTTTTTTGACAAAAATATATTTACCGCTATCCTATATAAACTGTAAAAGCATTATTATATATCATAATTAAAACAAAATTGTTATATGTAAAAATATATTTTGGAAGCCACTAGATCATGTACTGTCTAAAAATAGGGGGTCAGTTGTTGGCCCCCTATTTTGATATTTTTACAATTGTTTTTGTTTTGTTTTTCTCAAAAGATGTGACTAAGGCACTATACCAAATTTGAAATTTATGTCTTAAAAATAATCGAATTATTAAAAAAAAATTGTTTTAAATTTCAAACTTTGCAGGGGATCAAAATTCGGACATGGTGATCTAAAATAAAAAATGGCCTAAAATTAAAAATGGCATTTTAAAAGTCGTATTATTTTTGTTTAACACGTTCGCTGCCGGCCAAATATTACTATAAACCCCCGGGTGCCGGAAAAGGCTTTAAAACCAAACACATATAAATTCTTACTATTATGAACCGCAAGTGCCGCCGCGAAAACATGCATCTACCACCAGTGCCGACGGAATACTGATCTCTAATACCTTTACGTTGCAATGTAACATCTGTTGATACATCGGCACTGCCGGAGAATAGCCGATATATCAACATGTGATGCATCGGCAGCGAACGTGTTAAGGAATATATGGTTAACGAGTTAACAAAATTTAAATTTGAGCTGAACTGTAAAAAGACATTAAGAGTGTCCCGTTGAAAAACTTTTTGTTTTAACTCAAATAGTAGGAAATATTAAAAAACATATTGTTACGCTAATGAATGGCTAAGTAAAAATCTATGAACGTAATTTACACTTTTTTCTATCTCTAATAATACAGGTCCTTATAATAAAAACAAAACAACTCAGTGACTAACTTTTTACGACATTAAAATTGTCGTAAAAAATTGAGATCGGGATTACGTAATCGGATTTTTTGTACAGGCTATAGATTCGCTAAAACTCCTATTTATGGTACATCAAAATAGCACCACCCTGTAGATATTCGTGCTGATTTGACAAATTTAGGTAATTTGAATATGCAATATAAATATATTATTTAAATTGATCAATTTCGTCTTTCAAATGCCTTCAATTTTGGTTAAATTATTTATTATTCCTAACGTTTTGATTTTCTTTAAATATTTATCTTAACTAATTTTAATAGGTAATTTCACAAACAAAATAGAAAAATACGTAATTAAATAAAGCGTTTATTTTAAATAGTGTTAACATTCACTTTAACCCTAATTACTGTACTTATTTCTGTACTTAAATCCAAATTTTATTTTTACCACTTACAAGTCTATTTCACAATTTTCAAACAGTGACCTAAATGGAAAAAGATATTCGAAAGTTTAAGGGATCAATCTTTTTCTGTTCTATTTCTAAATAACTTCCATTTAAAATAAGCAGCCTTTTCACGTATTACAGAAAAATATAAAGTGTTCCAGTAGTTATCAGCCCTATCCGGGCTGTTCGATAATTCTTGCCTTGAAAACAAACACATCTGCGATTTAAACGGACCAAAGATAATACCATTGTTGCCAATAGTACCTGCTTCAGGTTAGTGCGTAATACCATCAATTATATATACACCAACAGAAAGTGCCATAAGCAGCGCCACACTTCCGTGAGTGCAATGTTTGGACTAAAACGACGGACCTGAGGCACTGCAGAACGTGCAATATCATGCAACAAAAGCCAGCTCCTTAGAAAAATGAATCATTTCTCACACTGATACAGAAAGAGTACGGAATAATTTTCGTTAATATGGCAAAAAACAGGGCACGACCAACCTGAAGCATAGATACGCTTCAGGTTGGAAACGCTGCTTCAGGATAGTGCGTACAAGTACATACTTCTGCTTCAGGTTTGTACGAATTCTCTCTCTCTCTCTCTCTCT
>JAEQML010083430.1:0-10474 GCA_016904865.1 Pissodes strobi | reverse complement strand
GCAATACTTTTCCCTACCATTTGGGTATGTCTTCCTTCTCTAGCAAAATATTTTATATTGTTCTTTTATTAATCCCCTTCAAAGCACATTTTAAGCACTACTTAAAGAAGTAAGGTCTATTACCACATGCTTATCTATAAATACATAGGGACTAATCGGGGAGTTAAACTTTTTAAATTAGATATCTGCACCAAAACCTAAAAACTTTGAGATCCAGGAATTTAGCTAGTCAAGAAAACAGAAAATATTGCTACCTAAACAAATAATTATATAAAATTGTTTAAACATATTTAAAACACAATAAAATGGTTTATAAAACTGGCTATTTTTTATATAATTATTATATTGTAACAGTCTTATTCTGCCACTGCTACTGTTGCTGTCTCTTTATTTACCTAGTAATTCGAGAATAATTGTAAGTTAATACATTTTTCTTTCCTTTCAATAGTAAAAAACTAGTACCTTTTGCTTATTTTCTTCTAAGACTTGTTGATTTCTGCATAGATGGCTTATTGTTGTTTCTTCTCATGGTACCTAGGGATTTAGGGCGTATTCCTCACATATTTCCTCGTGCTCTTCCCTCATTTTTCCTCAATTTTTTCTCAACTGTCAGTTGTTTGTTTTCCTTTGTTATGTTTTGGTAGATTTTGAGGTTATTTTGTGGTTCCACCTTCTTACCAGCTGTCGACAGTTGTGGACTTTGATATTTGGGATTTCTACTTTATATTTATCTTTTCAGGTTGCATGATTTAAGCTTTGTAATATTCAATTGGTACCCTTGAATATTAGTAATGGGCTATTTTTTCTTAATTGTTGTTGTCGATTCGAAGCTTTAGGGGTTTATTATTTTCTGATATTTATTGAAAAATATAATTTTAGCTCATTAGTTGTTGCTTCCGCAGTTGTTAAACGATGCTTGGTTCTCGTTCATTATCTTAGAAGTATTCCTCGTATTGACTATTTCTTCATTTCGGTAGTGGCTCTTCGCACTACGATTTTTTTCTTAACTGATTTTTTTTTCTTTAAATTCCGCAGAAGTTGAAAATACAAATTGATTGAAACCGATGATCTTTGCTTTTAAATTCGAACCGGGGAGAATAGCAAGTGTCTGTTTAGGGTGGTATGTGATTCATTTTTTGGTAATTTCTTTTCACTACCCTTCTTGGAGAATTGGAGCTGGATCACTGATTTGTGGTTACCACTACCGATTTATCGGGACTTAAACGCTGCATTAGAGGTAAGATTTTTCTGGAATTTATTTTTTGTTACTGCCTGCTGTTCCCCTTGACTCTAAAGGTAATTTCTCATTATTCCTAGAGGCTTTCCGAGCTTACCTTAGACTGAGGCAGTTAATCCTCCAAACAATTTGAAGAATTTAATTTTCTTTATTTGTGTTTTTTTTTCGTCGATTATTACAGGGTTTCACTTTTGAGCCAAGTACTTTCACTTTTCGGCAAAGGACTTTCACTTGTGGGCAGAGTATTTTCAGTTTTGGACTGAAAGCCTATAGTTGCGGCTGAGCTTGCAGCCACATTAAAGTTCTTCCTTGGGTAGGAGTTCACGCTTTCCAGAGGGATTTCTACTACTTCTAGTTTTAGACTAGATTTTCGACGTTCGACTACCTGCGGACCAGCCTAACGTGATTACGTTCCTATAATTTTTTTAAATATTTTATTATTGTTGGCCATGCTTTAAGTTAGCTTTTCTTCATTTTCGCAGATTGATATTGTTATTATTGATTTTATTATTAATGCTATTACTAACTCATATTTCACATTTTGAATATAAACTTACATATCTATATTAATTTTAAGGAAGTAAACTAAAGTGATCACTTAGGATAAAAGTTTTTAGTATCTTTAGGTTTAGGACTACAGTACCAAGTTTACCAACAGAATTGGTCTCTATACAATCGCCAAATTGTACCACCTTTATTAATTACTTAATAGTTCCCTTTTTTGTGGTCATTCCCCTTTTTTATAAATTTTGAGTGTAAAATTGTTATTATAAATAAATAAATCACGAAGAAAAGAAATAAATCTTAAAATAAATATCTTGTTTAGTAAAATGTACCTAAAAACCCCGCATAACAACAGCGGAGCTTTTCCAGTTTAGCTGGCAGAACTCATTCCTTCTTTTTTATAAATTTTGAGTGTAAAATTGTTATTATAAATAAATAAATCACGATGTAAGGCGACAAATCTTAAAATCAATACCTTGTTTAGTAAAACGTGTCTAACAGCCCCGCATAACAACAGCGGAGCTTTTCCAGTTTAGCTTGTAGAACTGGTGGCCCTCACGAACTTCACACATGGGGCCGGGATATTGAACACATGACTCTCAGGGTGTTAGGCTCTCTTTAATTAACATTATTTGTTTTCCTTTTCAAAATATTAGAAAATCGTGCTGCAATATAATACTTTAACTAATAAATTATTTACGACAATTTTGATCAATAATTTGGTTTACTGTCAAAATTTTGAGTAAATTGTTTTTTTTTTATCTTTTTGCTGATTTTTATGGTTCGAATTATTTCAATTTAATCTAAATTTATCTAAAACGTCTTAAAATACAAAAAGAAAACCATGGTGCTCGATTTAGAATAGGGGTTTGAATACATACTACTAAGGTTAGTTTAGGTTAGTAATGTTTTTCCTTGTTTCTTGCGCATTGAATATCTTATGTCGCATGACGGTTATTTTCATTCCCGCCCAATTGTAGTTCTGTAATTTCGCAATATTACAATCTTCAGGTCACATATACAGGGATAGAGTCCTCAAAAATTAAAAAGATCTATCAGCGAAAAATATTTGAAATCATTTTTTTTTGGAGCAGTAGATTTAAGGACACAAAACTACACAAAAAGCTTAATAAGTTTTTCATAGATGTTATAAGTTAATGCCAAACGCACCCCAAAATCTAGAAAAAAATTAGATTTTTTCAATATCGAAACGATATTTTGAAAGGGTAGTTTTGTGCGCAAGATTCAGCAACTCGTGAATGGTCACATACCGATTATGGATACGCCACTAGTCACCACAAAATCATTGAAATTAAAATGTCTTGATTGTAAAAGAGGTTGGTTGACCTATGGTTTTAAAATCGCCTAAACAAATATGGCCTACAAAAAAAAACAAGTCCTTGAATATTGAAGGTTTGAGATATAAATCGATATTTCAAAAACAAAGAGAGGCACAAAAAATGTGAGGAAACAGTTTTTCTCTATAAGCAAGAGACTAGGAAAATGTCTTTTATACCATGTGGACAGAAAGAAGTCTTTAAAAATAATTCCACCAAACAAGCGTGTTTTAAATTCTGCAAACCGCGCATCGACCTCTTTATTTGTTTGCAATATATTTGAATCTAAATTTAACTGAAACATTGGTCTGGTCTGCTAAAACTGTACCAGTAAGTATTTTAAATTCAAACTTACGGCCTTCCGGTAATCCAAACCTCCCGAGTCGAAGTTACTTTAAAAGAAGAGTGACTTCTTTGAAGAAGAAACATACGTATCTAAATATGTACTAAGATAATACCAAATTTCCAAACTCTGATACCTCTACTGAATACATCTCTATATGACACTAACTAGCTAGCTGACTCATACTAAGTAGGAGTGTACGAGTATTCGTATCAAACGTGACAACATTTGAAACAATATGTCCAGCATTTTGCAGCCCTTTTTCCAATTCATTGGAAATGTCACAATATAATAAAGTCCAGGAATTAAAACATTTATTTTTGGCTACATTTCAAGTATGGTAAATAAATAATCAATTTCAATCAATCAATTAGATCGAATCCTAATTGAACAAAAAAATTGATTAATGACTATTTCCTTACAAATTATCTGTGAGTAATCCTACTATGCCGAAACTATATTGTCTTCCCAAGATTCATAAACCTGGGAAGGCAATGCGTCGCATAGTCTCGGCAATAGGATCGCCAAATTATAAGATATCCAAGTGGCTAGCAAACCAGTTTGAAAATTTACCTATAAAACAACAGAATTCAGGAGTACTAAATTCTTTAGATTTCATAAACAAAATTAAAGATACGATTCTTAATGAAGGTGAAATTTTAATCTCGTTTGATGTTAGCTCATTGTTCCCTACTGTACCAATCCCACAGACCTTGCAATACCTTGGAGAATTACTTGAGATGAATAGTTTTGATAACGAAATCAAACATGAATATTTAACTTTAACCAAACTTTGCATGGATCAAAATTATTTTCAATATTAAAATGACTATTACCAACAACATGAGGGCACGGCAATGGGCAACTGTTTATCGCCGTTCTTAGCTAATCTCTTCATGAGTAAATTTGAAAATGAAATAAGCCAAGATTTCGAATATTTTCCAAGGGTATGGTACACGTATGTGGATGACATTTTCGCGATATTTGACACAAAAACCGCTAATATTGAAGATTTTGTAACAAAACTAAACAACCGTCTCCCCACCATCAAATTTACTTACGAAGTCGAGAACAATGGCCAACTACCTTTCTTGGATACTTTAGTGATTAGGAACGGTAATAACACACTAGAATTTGATATTTACAGAAAAAAAACTGCCACTAACCGATATATTCCTAATGATTCCTTCCACTGCGACCAACATAAAATGGCCAGCTTTCATTTTTTACTACACCGTATGGTTAACTTTCCTCTTGGCAGAGAAAGATTTATTAAGGAAAAGGAAACAATTAGGAATATAGCGGAAGTTAATGGTTTCAATACTAACTTAATAAATAATTATATATTATATATAATATTATATATATTATATATAATAAATATTATATATATTATATATAATAAATAATTAATAGACATTTGTTTAGAAAGACCATTCGTGATTCCAATTTTTTCGTTAATCAGGATGAAAATACAAAATATATTTCGATACCGTATAATCCTCAGTATACTAGAGGTCTCCAAAAAGTTTTTAAGGAAGTAGGTTTAAAATTAGTATACCAGACTCAGCTTAACATTAAGAAACTATTAGGTGGTCCAAAGGACAAAACTGAAATGTTAGAAAGAAGTGGAATATATGAAATTGGATGTATGGATTGTAACCAAAAATATGTTGGGCAAACTAGACGATTTATACAGACAAGATTCAAAGAACATATAGCTCATTTAAAATATGGTAGAACAGAAAAATCAAGTGTTGCCGAGCATGCTTTTGATAATAACCATAGAATAACAATAAAAAATTTAAAATTAATTCATAATATAACTGATAGGAGATTATTAGACGCATATGAAAGTATGGAAATTATTTAATGTAAGAATAGTTTAAATAGAGATAGAGGGCCTATTCCGTATAGTCCATTCTATTGGTTAATCCAGCGTGACTAGTGGGATTCCAGTATTGGTTCTTTTTAGTTCCGCTTGATTGAGCAAACAGTAGTATAAAAGGGAGTTAGGTAGATTTTAATTTTAGTCTTAATTATCTCCTGATGATGCTAACATGGTTAGCGAAACGCGCGTCGAGTGCAAAAATTCTGTTTCGGTATTGCGGATAAAGCTCAGTTTTAGTGCATGTTGCCGAAGGTTCCAAACCCGAACATAGACTATTTCCTTATTTTTGAACTTTTACTGCAATTTATTGTACTTTATAATGCTCTCTTTTATAGGAATAAGAAAGTCTCGTTTTCAAAATAAACAGTCTCTATTTCAAGTAATTCTCCGAAAGTTGAAGACCGTAAATTGATCGAAAAGTTTCGTCCGACAATGCTACAGCATTGTAACTATTTCAATTGTTCATGAACAATTCAAATAGTTACAAATATTTATAATAGTACTACTGATACATTATCAAAAATAAATATTATTAGTACTGGTAAGAGGATTTATATTTCTTAATATTACTATTCCCAATAATCTAAAGCATCTTGAGTAGCTGTCTCTTAATTAGTATTCTGGATTGTTCTTGAAATAAAAACAAATAAGATGACTATTTGTGTTTTAATTCAAATAAGCTAGGCACAGGCGTAGGTATGATTCTTCTGATGACTTCCATTCCAGACGAAATGAAAGTTGATACCAATATAATATTATATTGCTTCTAAAAGCTGAGATTGGAAAATGCAAATAGTTTTCTTTTAAGTTAAGTCGTTTGATTTCTATAGCCTGCCAAATGTAGCAAAATAACAATTTTTAGTATATTTAAAAATGAATTCTACCCTTTATGGTAGGGTTAAAAAAAATTGAGATATAAAAGTGTTCCATTTAAAAATGAAACTTAATATAATCTGCTGGACACTCGAAGTGCATAACGTATTTTTTTGGGGTATTTTTAAGGTTCGATATTTTAAAAACGGTAAGCCAAATAAAAACGCGGTTTTCGGCGTTTTTTTGCTCAAGGTATGTAGATTGTACCCTTGGCTGCTGGATCGTCAGGTATGACCGGAAAAGGTTTGTACAGGGTGTAAACTAAAACCCAGCATTTTATAGAAAATTTTATTTAAGGATATTTTTTACAAAACAATATTTTATTTCTTCTTATATAATTAATAATCTACGATTAGATACAAAAAAAACACAAATTTGTTGCGTTTTTTGAAATTCTCATTTTCTTAGGATATACAGGATATTTTCGAAAATATTGACATAACATTACAAAAAATTTCCTAAATCCTTAGTGATACTCCAAATCAAACTCATTGTGCTACATTTTTTATTATTTCTAATGCTCCTGTCAGGAAAAAAATACAAATACAACATACAGGAATCTGAAAAAGTTTACAGTAGGTTTCATTTCAAAAATGTCACGGTTTTGAATATTTTGATGGATCGAACATTCAGAGCTAGAGAAAGTATAATAAAACGTAACTTTTTTAACTTCGTTACTTCTATCTATATATATTGGGATATAAAGGATATTTTCGAAAATATTGACATGGCATTACAAAAAATTTCCTAAATCATTAGTGATAGTACAAATCAAACTCAATGTGCTAAATTTTTTATTATTTCTAATGTTCCTGTCAGGAAAAAATACAATAACAGCATACAGGAGTCTGAAAAAGTTTACAGTAGGTTTCATTTCTAAAATTTCATAATTTTGAATATTTTGATGCATCGAACATTCAGAGCCAGGGAAAGTATAATAATAGTTATTTTTGTTACAAGTACCTAAAATGGAGTTTTTCAGGACGAATCATTGCTGTTTCCGGACGAGGCGTTAGCCGAGTCCGGAATAGCTGATGATTTTATATAAAACACCCTGTATTTTGTTACATTTTTGAGTTCTACTTAACATTATAATACATTGTATCTAAATTCAACTCTTGTCAAGATACAAACAATTAAAGATAGTACCAATTGAGTGCCCGAATTTGGTACTCGTGGAACACCCATATGGTACCATCTCGTACTATCGATCGTGTGAGGCCCTGAATATGTAAGTTGTACCTAAACATTTTTACATACCTAATACAGAGTGTATCAAAAAACACCCCTCGTAGAAATGGTAGACGTAAACAACGTTAACAGTAAAAAGGAACTAAAAACGAATACTTATAAAATAACAAACTTATAAAATAAATAGGTAACAAAAAATTGTGGCCACGTTAATATCTAGTTGGTCCTCCACGAAGACGAATAACTTCACGGTATCTCCGAGGCATGCTGTATACTAAATTATTAATGAAATCTTGGAGTATGTTATGCCATTCCTCTTGTATTGCTTCGGAAATATCATTTAAAGTTTCTGGGACAACAACTCTAGATTTCACTAATAAGTTTAAATAAGACCACACATGCTCTATAATATTCAAATCCGGAGACTTTGCAGGCCAATCCATGCGATTTATGTTATTAGCCTGCAAAGCTTCCGTCACAATTTGCGCTCGGTGAGGCCGTGCATTATCGTCAATTAAAAGAAAATCATGGCCATAATTTCTGGCAAATGGTACAACAATGGGAAGTAAGATATCTTCTCTATAAACTACAGCATTAAATGTTTGCCTGCAATAAGGAACCAAAAACAGCCAGTCACGTCCTGATCAACTGCGAGGCAGTGGACCGCAGGAGACTTAGCTCAGCCCAATAAGCCTGTACAATCTGCAGTGCTATATGGGGACGTATGTCGGATAGGCCTAGGGAAAAAAAAAGAAAAAAAAAACTGTTTGTCTAGTAGTCAAAATGTCAGATTTCTCGTTGTATATTATCCCCTCCCAAACTGTGATGTCTCCTCCGCCAAAGGCTTCTTGAGGTGCCATGTTTACTTCGGCATATCTTTCATTCGGCTCTCTCCAAACAAGAATTCTACCATCTGAATGAATAAGATTAAATCTTATTTCGTCGCAAAAAAAAACAGTTTCTATACTGATTTATTGTCCAATCCCGATGTTGCTAGGCTCATGCTAACCTAGCTGCATGATAAAGTGGCAGCAAACGGGGACACTTCGCTATTCGTCGTGCTCTAAAAAAAATGTGTTTGATTTTATACAGGGGCCCGTATAATTATTAAAACCCTTTTTTATTAATAAATGCCTTTCATATTAGGAAAGATTTGAGAATTTTTTGAATGAGATATTTTTTACATGTAAAAATTGGACCTTGAAATTTAATGCCTGCTATGATAAAAATTTCTACCTTAAATTGTTTCTGTTTAATGTTCTTTTTACAGTTCGACCAGAAACATGGATTCCAGTTGCATGACGAAGATCGTAATTCAATTTTCTGGAGCACTTCGTACGCAGTTGTTGCGTGTCACGTATTCAATTTATTTCTGCTCTCCCGCTAATTTTTCTTACCCTTCCTCCACCATGCCGATATATGTCAAGTCCCATAGTTTCATATCTTGTCTTTAGCCGCGAAATTAGATTCTGGTTTACTTTATATAAATTGGCGACTTCTTGCAGAGCCATACCTTGGTTCAAGAATCTAAGAGCATTTTACCTTTCGGTGACAGTTAGTCTTGGCATAGTGTATGAATTAAATAAATGAAATATACAAAATAAAAATCAATCAAGGGTAAATATCACGAAGTAAAATGTTAAAACACATGTGTATAAAACGGAACATTAAAATGTCAAAGAAGGAAAAAAATATCCAAATAAACAACCGTTCGTTTCCATAGAGTCCATGGCCTTCTTTTCATGACAACGACTTTTAGCAAAATATGTTCTCATAATTTTTGTCATTAGTTGGGAGTGTGCGATACATCATTTGAAAGCTCTTACAGCATGACGAGTACCAAATTCGGTACCTCAATTGTTTGTATCTTGACAAGAGTTGAATTTAGGTACAATGTATTTTAATGTTAAGTAGAACCCAAACATGTAACAATATACAGGGTGTTTTATATAAAATATAAGAGTTGCCGTTACTCTTTAATATAATCGACAACTGTATAGCTAAAAATACTGTACACAACCTGTAGAAATATAAATTTGTAGTAAAGTCCTACCAGTAGTACTAGTAACCGTTTTATAGACATAAAAATGCTAGAATTTCATTATAATAATAATCATTCAGTTCTAAAAAGTTAAATGGATTTAAAAAAAACACTCCACAATATTGTTAAAAATTAGGTTTATACCTTTACGCCGCAAAATTCTTTAAAAATGGGGTTAGGGTGTAATCCAAAAAAACGTTTCGGTAAAAGAGTCTAATCAAGTAACGAAGTCGAGTCTGTTAACTCCGCTATACCAGTCCCAAGCCTGGGGCCCCATCAACGATGGGGAAGAGAGGAGGGAGAGGAGTAACAACCTCGTTAAAAAAACCAGGGTTCATCTGGCCCGGATGATAGCACCCTGTGAGGGCCCCCGCCTGGGGTACAGGTTAAGTGGTCAACGGTGGAAAGAAGATACCTGGAAGGCGGAAGAACCTTGAGGGGAAGATTGGTCTCCGAAGTCCTGAAAGACATCCAGTCTAAAGGAAGAAAACCTTAAATAAAAAATCACCTGGTCCTCCAGGTTGGGGGTTTTGGCGTCAGGTTAGTTCCCTGTCCCTTCGACAAATCTCCATTTACTAAAAAGCCTAACAGTTGCCTCGGAACCTCGGACGGAACTACAGGAAAACGAAGAAAGCTACGAAAATGGACAATGAATATTGGCACCTGGAACGTACAAGGTCTTAGCGGAAATATAGAGGAAATTACTCAAGAAATAAGTACCCTAAATATGGATATTGTTACCCTAACTGAGACAAAAAGGAAAGGGAATGGCACAGAAATAAATAACAACTTCGTACACATATTTAGTGGAGTGCCTAAACATGAAAGAGCAAAAAGAGGGTTGTCTGTTTTAATACACAAAAAACACAAAAATAAGATCACAGATTTTGAAATTATAAATGAAAAAGAGTCAATTTCGATATAAATCAAAAACCAGTCGCCATTCTTGGAATATATGTAATCTCTGATGCCGAACCGTATGCTAAAAAGGATGAATTTTTTGAAAAAGCTAATGAAGAAATCACAAAAATTGGAAATGCAAGAGAACTTATAATTC
>JAEQML010083429.1:0-10475 GCA_016904865.1 Pissodes strobi | reverse complement strand
ATTAATTACTACACGACCCAACGGATTAACTTAAACTTAAGTTAATGGTCCCAACGGATTAACGATGCCGGCATGGCACCTCCTGAGAACAAAACTCCTACTGAAAATATTAATGGTATTTGTAACTTCATTAAGGAATTTCCAACTTATATTTTTCATTATTTAAGGCAAAAGACGGACAGGAAATATCTTGGCCCCGACTTGAATGTTAGATTCCTTTATAACGAATATAAGAAAAAGCAACTAATCCTGTGTCAGAATTCAAGTCTCGCGATGTATTTAACACTAAGTTTGAGCCTACAAGGTATGCGACTCTTTACAAAATAAAATAAAATATGAAGTAGACGAAAAAAAAACAATTTTCAACTAGAGTATCACCAACGCAAAACCAAACAATTGCGAGATGCCATGAATCAGGATGCAAACATTACACAAGAGGACAATGTTACCGCAATAGCTTTTGATCTCATGAAAACATTACCTACACCTGCCATATCTACCGGTATACCCTATTACAAAAGGCAATTATGGACATACTGTCTTGGATTCCACAATTTAGAGTAATAAAGCCACAATGTTTATATGGGATGAAGCTATTGCATCTCGTGGGGCTCAAGAAGTATTATTTTAAATACAGTGTAAAGACCAATCAGAATTCGGACTGGTATGGAAGTCAGAACCGGAACATTAAAATAACTTTAATTTGCAATTATGTTGTTCATTCTCAGGCATTCACGGTGGCAGATATTCATCATAACTTTTTAATTAGCGACCACCAGTTTCTGGTGTGTGACAGAGACTTCGTCATCACTGAAAAAATAAAACATGCTTTCCAAATATTTATGTTCCCACTAATTGGGTGAATGTCATTACAGGAGCAAAGAAAGAAAATCCTTTTAAGGTTGTCCTAATGAAAAAAGAAAACTTTTATTCTACAATCAGCTTGGAAAAAATATTTATAAACAGAAAAATAAGTTTAGATTCTATGAAAGTTGAATGGCGCTGTATAATAATAAAATTTCACAGTCCTTCACAAAGATGCAACCGGGGGAGACATTGAAAATGTCGAAGCAGAATGCATCGCTTACTAAATTTGAGATCTGAGAAAACTCATAATTGTGTGGAAATATAATAGTTGATACAAGTTTGGGTGAGATCAGGTTAGATTACGTAAGTTTACTTTACCAAAATATACCAAATAAATGCATATTACTTAAAGTTCCGTTCTTTTTTACAATTTATAACGTTATAAGTGTGGTTGAAAACGCAAAAAAAAAAAATTGCATTCGATTCGTCTGACATTCCTTGATCTAACGATATGAGACACGACTAGTCTGTCGTGAGAAAATAAAAGTCACCCTCACCCACCCTTAACATAATCTAATGTAAAAAATGACTTTTAGCAGATTAGGTAAGTTTAGTTTACCAAAATGTACCACATACTACTTCAAGTTTCGATCGTTTTTAAAATATACAACATTGGTGGTTGTAAAACTGCATTCGATGCGTTTCTCAATCACCGATCTAACACGGTTAGTTTCATTTAGTATCAACTTATTTTAGTCATTTAAGTCGGTTCCAATACGTTATAATCAATTTTAATGGATTTGGTTAGTTTTCGTTAGTCGTCTAATCAATTTTCGGTTAGTTTCACTTAGTCTCAACTTTTTGTACATATCTGAACCGGTTCCGTTACGTTATAATCAATTTTAATAGATTTGGTTAGTCGTTTAATCAACTTTCGGTTAGTTCCACTTAGTCTCAAATTATTTTACAGCTGGTTCCGATACGTTATAATCAATTTTAATAGATTTGGTTAGTTTTGATATATTAGTCATCTAATCAATTTTCGGTGGTTTTCGATACGTTATAATTAATTTTAATAGATTTGGTTAGTTTTGGTTAGCCGCCTAATCAACTATGCGTTAGTTTCATTTACTCCCAATTTATTTTACTTATTTGAGCTGGTTCCGATACGTTACAATCAATTTTAAAAGATTTGGTTAGTTTTGGTTTATCGTCTAACCGACTTCGGTTAGCTTCACTTAGTCTCAACTTATTTTAGTCATTTGAGTTGGTTCCGATACGTTATAATTAAGTTTACAACATTCGGTTAGTTTTGGTTAGTCGTCTAATCAACTTCCGGTTAGTTTCACTTAGTCTCAACTTATTTTAGTCATTTGAGTCGGTTCCGATACTTTGTAATCAATTCATAGATGTAGTTAGCTTGGGTTAGTCGTCTAATCAACTTTTGATTGGTTTCACTTAGTCTCAACTTATTTCACTTATTTGAGCTGGTTCTGATACGTTATAATCAATTTTAATTAATTTGGTTAGTTTTGGTTAGTCGCCTAATAAACTTGCGGTTAGTTTTACTTAATCTCAAATTATTTTAGTCATTTGAGTCGGTTCCGATACGTTATAATCAAGTTTAATAAACTTGGTTTCTTTTGATTAGTGGTCTAATCAACTTCCTGTTAGTTTCACCTAGTCTCAAGTTATCTAACTTATTTGAGCCGGTTCCAATATGTTGTAACCAATTTCAATAGATTTGGTTAGTCGTCCAATCACCTTTCGGTTAGTTTCACTTAGTCTCAATTTATTTTACTTATTTAAGCCGGTTCCGATACACTATAATCAATTTTAATATATTTGTTTAGATTTGGTTACACTTAGTGTCAACTTATTTAAGTAATCTAAACCGGTTCCGACGCGTTATAATTTATTTAAATAGATTTGGTTAATTTTAGTTAGTCCAATCAAGTTTCGGTTAGTTTCACTCAATCTCAAATTACTTTAGTCATTTGAATCGTTTCCACTAGGTTATAAACAATTTTAATAGATTGGGTTTGTTTTGGTTAGTTGTCAATTCAAATTTCGGTTAGTTTCACTTAATATCAACTTATTTCATTTGAACGGTTACGATACGTTATAATCAATTTTAATAGGTTTGGTTAGTTTTGGTTATTCGGCTAATCAACTTTCGGTTAGATTCATTTAATATCAACTTATTTTAGTCATTTGAACCGGTTACGAAACGTTATAATCAATTTTAATAGATTTGGTTAGTCTTGGTTAATCGTCGAATCAACTTTCGGGTAGTTTCACTTAGTCTCAACTTATTTTAGTCATTTGAGTCAGTTGCGATACATTATAATCAATTTTAATAAATTTGGTTAGTATTGGATATTGGATAATCGTCGAATCAACTTCCAGTTAGTCTCACATAGTCTCAACTTATTTTACTTAGTTATAATAGATTTGGTTACTTTTGGTTACTCGTCTAATCAACTTTTGGTTAGTTTCACATAGTTTCACCTTATTATATTTATTTGAGTCGGTTCCGATACGTTATATATAAGTTTAATAAATTTTGTTAGTTTTGGATAGTCGTCTAATCAACTTCCGGTTAGTTTCACTTAGTATCTACTTATTTAGGTCATTTCAGTGGGTCTCGATACGTTATAATAAATTTTAATAGATTTGGTTAGTTTGGGTTAGTCGTCTAATCAACTTTTGGTTAGTTTTACTTAGTCTCAACTTATTACACTTATTTGAGCTGGTTGTGATACGTTATAGTCAGTTTTCATAAATTTTGTTAATTTTGGTTAGTCGTCTAATCAACTTGCGGTTAGTTTCCCCTTCCTAGATCTGTGGTTAGTTTCACTTACTCTCAACCTATTTTAGTCATTTGAGTCGGTTCCGATACGTTATAATCAAGTTTAATAAATTTGGTTAGTTTTGGTTAGTTGTCTAATCAACTTCCAGATAGTTTCACTCAGTCTCAAGTTATTTTAGTCATTTGAACTACGATACGTTATTATCAATTTTAATAGATTTGGTTAGTTTTGGTTAATCGTCCAATCAACTTTCGGTTATTTGCACTTAGTCTCAATTTATTTTACTTATTTGAGCGGGTTCCTATACGTTATAATCAGTTATGCATAAACCGTATCGTGACGTTCACTAAAATTGTCCGTGTCGTGATGCGACCTTGGAAACTCACTGTCAAGAAACTTAAGTATTCATCTGAACCGGCTCCCATACGTTATAGTCAAATATATCTAATGTTTCTGGTTAGTTTTCGTTAGTCGCCAAAATTCATTTCGTTTTGGTTAGTTTTAACTTACTTTAATTTGTGTAACCTATTTCGATACATTTCAGCCAGTTTCGGTGCTTTTGGTTACTTTTGATTAGTTTTGGTTAGTCATTCATTTAACTTTCCGATATGTTATAACCAATTTTAATGTTTTTGGTTAATTTTGGATAGTCGCCAAAATTCGGATAATTTAGTATATTTTTAACTTATTATGATATTTTTAATCTGTTTCTATACGTTTTAGCCATATTTGGTGCTTTTGGTAAGTTTAGGTTAGATTGGGTTAGGTTGGGGTAGATAGTCGAGTGAATTTTAGTCGTTTCAATCGGCGCCGATACGTTATAATCAAACTTAATGTTTTGTTGTAGTTTTGGTTAGTGGCCAAAATTCGGTTCGTTTTGGTTAGTTTTAAGTTACTTTAATATTTTTAATCTGTTTTGATACGTTTTAGCATTTTTTGGAGCTTTTGGTTACTTTCGGTTAGTCATTGAATCAACTTTTGGTTAGTTTTAGTTAGTTCCAATTTATTTTAGTAATTTGAACCGGATCCGATAGGTTATAACCAGTTTTAATTTTTATGGTTAATTTTGGTTATTCGCCAAATTTCGGTTACTTTGAGTTAGTTTTATCTTACTCTTATTTTTTTTTATTTGTTCCGAATCATTTTCACCCTTTTTGTTCTTTTGGTGACCTTTAGTTAGTTTGGGTTAGTCGTTCAATCAACTTTCGGTTAGTTTCAGTTAGCTTTAATTTATTTTTGTCATTTGAACCGATTCCGTCCTCAGAAACAGACTAATACGATCTCTCACGTATATTACGTGATGTGCCAAATGTACTTTTTCGTGATTTGATACCCCATAATAGGAAAACAAAAATATTTCCAATGTTAAAAAAGTGAATCCATTAATAATTTATTTTAAATATGGCATAAGCGACGCTCAACCATTACAAAAATTCACAGTCGTTCACAAAGATGCAACCGGGGGGACATTGAAAATGCCGAAGCAGAATGCAACGCTTATTAAATTTGAGATGTGAGAAAACTCATAATGAGTGGAAATATATAGTTGATAGATGTTTGGTTGAGATCAGGTTAGATTACGTAAGTTTAGTTTACCAAAATATACCAAATAAATGTATATTACTTCAAGTCTCGTTCTTTTTAAAAATTTAAAACGTTATAAGTGTGGTTGTAATAAGCAAAATACCATTTGCATTCGATTCGTCTCACATTCCTCCATCTTACGATATGAAACACGACTAGTCTGTCGTGAGAAACTAAGAGTCACCTTAACCCACCCTTAACATAATCTAGTGTAAAAAATGACTTAGCAGATTACGCAAGTTTAGTTTACCAAAATATACCACATTAACGCATATTACGTCAAGTTTCGTTCGTTTTTACTATTTATAACATTAGTGGTGGTTGTAAAAACTGCATTCGATTCGTCTCTCAATCCCCAATCTGACGCGGTTAGTTTCACTTAGTATAAACTTATTTTAGTCATTTGAATCGGTTCCAATGCGTTATAATCAATTTTAATAGATTTGGTTAGTTTTTGTTAGTAGTATAATCAATTTTCGGTTAGTTTCTCTTAGTCGCCACTTTTTATACATATTTGAACCGGTTCCTTTACGTTATAATTAATTTTAATAGATTTGGTTAGTTTTGCTTAGTCGTTTAATCAACATTCGATTAGTTCCACTTAGTCTCAACTTATTTTACTTATTTGAGCCGGTTCCGATACGTTACAATCAATTTTCATAGATTTGATTAGTTCTGGTTAGTCGTTCAATAAACTTTCGGTAAGTTTCCCATAGTCTTAACTTATTTTAGTTATTTGAACCGGTTCCGATACGTTATAATCAATTTTAATGGATTTGTTTAGTTTTGGTTAGTCGTCAATCAACTTCCGGTTAGTTTCAATTAGCCTCGAATTATTTTACTTATTTGAGCTGGTTCCGATATGCTGTAACCAATTTCAATAGATTTGGTTAGTCGTCCAATCAACTTTCGGTTAGTTTTACTTATTCTCAACTTATTTTACTGATTTAAGCTGGTTCCGATACACTATAATCAATTTTAATATATTTGTTTAGATTTGGTTAATCGTCCATTCACCTTTCGGTTAGTTTCACTTAGTCTCAACTTATTTTAGTCATCTGAAGCGGTTCCGACGCGTTATAATGAATTTTAATAGATTTGCTTAATTTTGGTTAGTCATCCAATCAAGTTTTGATTAGTTTCACTCAATCTCAACTTACTTTGGTCATTAACAATTTTCATAGATCGGGTTAGTTTTGGTTAGTCGTCAATTCAAATTTCGGCTAGTTTCACTTAATATCAACTTATTTTAGTCATTTGAATCGGCAGAATCGATTACGTTACGTTATAATCAATTTTAATAGATTTGGTTAGTCTTGGTTAATCTTCGAATCACCTTTCGGTTAGTTTCACTTAGTCTCAACTTATTTTAGTCATTTGAATCAGTTGCGATACGTTATAATCAGTTTTAATAAATCTGGTTAGTATTGGTTTATCGTCGAATCAACTTCCAGTTAGTTTCACTTAGTCTCAACTTATTTGAACCGGATCCGATACGTTATAATCAGTTTTAATAGATTTGGTTAGTTTTGGTTAGTCGTCTAATCAACTTTCGGTTAGTTTCACTTAGTCTCAACTTAGTTTTGGTTAGTCGTTATAATCAATTTTAATAGATTTGGTTAGTACTCTGATCAACTTTCGGTTAGTTTCCATTAGTCTCAACCTATTTTACTTATTTGAGCTGGTTCTGATACGTTATAATCAAATTTAATAGATTTGGTTAGTTTTGGTTAGTCGTCTAATTAACTTTCGGTTAGTTTCACTTAGTCTCAACTTATGTTAGTCATTTGAGTCGGTTCCGACACGTTATAATTAGGTTTAATAAATTTGGTTACTTTTGGTTGTCTAATCATCTTCCGGTTAGTTTTACTTAGTCTCTACTTATTTTAGTCATTTCAGTCGGTTTTATAATCAATTTTAATACATTTGGTTAGATTGGGTTAGTCGTCTAATCAACTGTTGGTTAGTTTCACTTAGTCTCAACTTATTTCACTTATTTGAGCTGGTTGTGATACGTTCTAATAAATTTTAATAGATTTGGTTAATTTTGGTTAGTCATCTAATCAACTTGTGGTTAGTTTCCCCTCCTAGATCTGTGGTTAGATCCACTTAGTCTCAACCTATTTTAGTCCTTTAAGTCGGTTCCGTTACCTTATAATCAAGCTTAATAAATTTGGTTAGTTTTGGTTTGTTGTCTAATCAACTTCCGGGTAGTCTCACTTCGTCTCAAGTTATTTTACTTACTTGAGCCAGTTCCGATGCGTTAAAATGAGTTTTAATAGATTTGGTTAGTTTTGGTTAGTCGTCTAATCAACTTTCGGTTAGTTTCAGTTATTCCCAACTTATTTAGTCATTTGAACTGGTGATTAGAACGTATCGGAATACGTTCTAATAAATTTTAATAGATTTGGTTAGTTTTGGTTAGTCGTCCAATCAACTTTCGGTTATTTTTACTTAGTCCCAATTTATTTTCCTTATTTGAGCGGATTCCGATACGTTATAATCAGTTATGCCTAAACCGTGTCGTGAAGTTCACTAAAATTTTTCGTGTCGTGATGCGACCTTAGAAACTCACTGTCAAGAAACCAAAGTTCTCATTTGAACCGGCTCCGATACGTTATAGTCAAATATAATGTTTCTGGTTAATTTTCGTTAGTCGCCAAAAATCGGTTCGTTTTGGGTAGTTTTAACTTACTTTAATTTGTGTAACCTATTTCGATACATTTTAGCTCGTTTTTGGTGCTTTTGGTTACTTTTGATTAGGTTTGGTTAGTCATTCAATCAACTTTCCGATATGTTATAGCTAATTTTAATGTTTTTGTTTAATTTTAGTCGCCAAAATTTGATTAATTTGGGTTATTTTTAACTTACTATAATATTTTTAATCTGTTTCGATACGTTTTAGCCATGTTTGGTTAGTTTAGGTTATGTTGGGTTAGATAGTCGTCGTGGGTAGTCGTTCAATCAATATTCAGTTAATTTCAGTTAGTTTTAATTTTAGTCATTTCAATCAGCGCCGATACGTTATAATCGATTTTAATGTTTTTGGGTAGTTTTTGTTAGTCGCAAAATTCGGTTCGTTTTGGTTAGTTTTAACTTACCTTAATATTTTTAATCTCTTCCGATACGTTTTAGCCTTTTTTGGAGCTTTTGGTTACTTTCGGTTAGTCGTTGAATCAACTTTCGGTTAGTTTCAGTTAGTTCCAATTTATTTTAGTAATCTGAACCGGATCCGATAGGTTATAACCAATTTTAATTTTTATGGTTAGTTTTGGTTTTTCGCAAAATTTCGGTTACTTTGAGTTAGTTAGGGTTAGTTCCGACGCGTTATAATTAGGTTTATTATTTTTTTAATTTGTTCCGATTCATTTCAACCCTTTTTGTGCTTTTGGTTACTTTTAGTTAGTTTGGGTTAGTCGTTCAATCAACTTTCGGTTAGTTTCAGTTATCCTTAATTTATTTTTGTCATTTGAACCGATTCCGTCCTCAGAAACAGACTAACACGATCTCTCACGTATATTACGTGATGTGCCAAATGTAGCATGCACTTTTTCGTGCTTTGACACCCCATAATAGGAAAACAAAAACATTTTCAATGTTAAAATTTGATATTCAAAAAAGAAACGTTTCAATAGATAACATCTAGGGACCCCTGTTCTTATTATACCCAACTGGAAACGTGTAACTGCCGAAAAAACGAGATCTTTTGCAGTTAATTGAATTTATTCCGCTCATTTATCACAATTTTTTTCACTTTTTAAAATTTTCAGCAAGAGCCCCGGATGGAAATCCCATAGCTGATAAAAAAGGTTAATAAACACCACTATTCTACATAAAAACTTTGCTTTGCCATATATAACGAAATTTGAATATTTGTATTATTTGGCCATAATAGTCCATTATGGTAAAAAATTAAAACTTTTATAATACTAGAGGCGGCCAAGCAACATTATATTTTTTCTGTGGGACAAAATAGTATTATTTTGCTAACTAAAATACAAAATATAGTATTTTTAGGTATTCTGGCAAAAATTAAATGTGATTAAAACTTTTTGACAGTATTTAAAAATACTTATAAAAAATGTGAAATTTTTAAAACTCATTATTTCCATTTTGACCCAGTGAGTGGATAGTCTACTCCGGTGCTGGGTTCGAAAATAGCACAATTGCTATATTTGTAACTTTATCTTCCGACTTAAGAATTGGTTGAATATGGCAAATTAGGAAAATTGTCATAGTGAAGTGAACTGATTAAAAAATAATGAATTATGGTATTACTTTTTGGAGGGTAATTCTTTCCAGAAGAAAAAGTTTCAGGTTTTCGGAGATTTACAATATCAAAACAATTAGAAATATTTAGCAGTGTGCTCATGAAGTCATAGTAAATTAAAGTTGAAACCTTCTATTTTATTGACTATAAAACATTTTCCTTTTTCTCGCATTAACAGACTGTAAAATCAAATTCAACGAAACCCTTAGCAAATTCCCATCTTTATCATCATCATATATCTAGTTCAGCTTGAAAGGAAAATTCTGACAGTCTGACACGGTCAGAAAATGTTTAATCCCGGTTTGATAAACTGATGATAATAAAACGAGATAGGGAAGCGCAAACCGTAACATAGACCCTCTAAATTCTATATTTGTGAATATATACGGGTAAATGATGTCAAGGAATGTTTTAAAAACTGCCAATTTCTGCTTTGTGTTGACAAACTTATAGATTATACTAGCAAATGGAAATCTGGAACGATTACTAAAAGATACAGAGGGACCTGGATCGTCTAGTTTAGGTATTTATTTTTAAGTTTTGATAAGTGTGTTACTACAGAAGAAGTCAAGCCTCATCGATTAAAACAAGTGTATATTCCAGAAAAACGGTAAGAAGCAGTGAGAAAGTGCAGAAGAAAAAAATCTCTTGAGGTGATTCTATTACAGTAATCAGACAGTTTTCCATTTAGAGCTTTAAAGCGACATTACTAAAAAAGGCTATACAGATAATGAAGAAAACGTTTTCTAAGATTTTAGATCTTCAGTGTTCATCTCAAGAGCCGAGTGTAATATACATCAAGCATATTATCAATGAGGACCTAAAAACAGTAAATATTGGATATCGAGAGATCTGTACAAAAACGGAGTTTTATTTACAATGCCGAAACAGAATTATTCCACTCGACGCGCGTTTCGCTAACCATGTTAAAGTGGTTTCCCACGGCCTGTATAATGGTGGCTTCCCACGGCCCGTGATATCACAGGCCGGACCGCGCCAGC
>JAEQML010083426.1:0-10476 GCA_016904865.1 Pissodes strobi | reverse complement strand
TGCTCCTATAGGAAGTCCTTTTTGGATTAAAATTTTGCATGGAATACAAAGTGTCTCATTTAGTATGATTCATACATGCACACAGCCACTACTCTTCACTTAAGATATTTAGTAGTTTTTCTCATTTAGTTTACACAGATATTTAGAAAATATCTACTGTACTCTGTGTTACCTTTTTTCAACACTGAATTAAGGACTCTTTGGGCGCTTTAACGCATTTTTTCGAGACAATACAACTCGTAGCGTCTCTCCTGTTGAAGATGGAAGAAGGTAAAATGGCGGCTGGAAATTAGTAGTAGTCAAATCTATTCCTGTCCTCCAGATTCGAATCAACTGTTCGAAGTTTTATCTATAACTCTGGTGAAGTTAATTGAGAGAATTTCAAAAGACGAAAAGTAACAAGGTATTTAGTGTGAACGAAAAAGCAGTTGAAATATAAGAAAGATTGATTAAATTCAGTAAAGCATTTTAAATTAAATAATCAAGAAGTTTTGTTAGACATTTAGTAATAGTTAACCTCATGTACAGTATTTAGTTTTATGTGTGAAAGGATGAATGTTTGAAAGTAGTTAGAAACCATTGTATATATTAACCATATTTAAAGAAAATTTATTCTTGCATTATTATAGTACGTAATACCTAAAATACATGTTTCAATTCACACCCTATGAATAAAACCCGCACCAACCTATTTTGATACAATCCACTATTTAAAGTGGTTAATTATAAAGTTAATTACCACCCCCACCTTTCTGGCCTTAATTTTGCATTCAGTATGGGGATGTATACCAATAATGGTTGGGTTATGGGAAAATAATTACCATACATGTGAGTTAGTAATAATAGTATGTTATTTTATATGGAGGAAAAGTGATACTTTTCATGGCGCGCTTGTGTTTAGAGAGCAAGCCATGAAAAGTAACTTTTCCTCCAAATAAAATATGCTGTTTTTTCTTCAGATATCGACAAATTAGTGCAAAAACATCTCTTTTTAATAGTAATAATAATAATTATTAAAGATGTGGGTTCGCAAGGCGTAGACCGGTGTCGGTGAATAGGCACAGGTTGTTGCTATAGTAATGTAACATAAAGCTGTCAGTGGACACTGTCAACAATAATTATTTTTTTAAAATCGCGTCTCCGATTGCGTTTTAATTCCGTATTGATAAGCAGTTATTGAGTAAGTTCGATTAAATAATAACCAATTTGTTCCTAAATTAGGGATTTTTAGAAATGCAGTGGACAAATTGAGTGATAAATACAAATTTTAGTTTAATAAGTATCTATGTTGCTATGACAACACTTTTACCTCCGCCGGCGGAAAAGTGAAAAATAAAGCTCCGGCGGAGGAAAAACGAAACTTCACGGCCGCCTACACAGTCAAGTAATGACGGATTTACTGACGTTTGAAGAAAAAATACATTTTTGGCTTCTGATTAAAGCCTCAAACAGGCCTAAAATGATCAACGGATAGAATATAAAATAAAAACGAAGACGACCAAATTTATTTCGCATATGCATTCTTATATTTCGTTCTAAATACCTTATCCAATTCTGGGCATAAAGCATGTGTTTATACTATTTTGAAATAAGATGTTCTCAAAGTTTGAGTCAGTTAAAGCTCTAAAACTATTAGAACTCCGTCTGTTCTATTTAAATGCTTGAAGATCCTTCGACCTAAGAACCATTCCAGAGACTTGCCAAAACAAAATTCATTAAAATATTTGAGATTTTCCATTTTATGCTTGCTCCAATAGCGTATCCAATATAACGGCTAAACACGAAATAGAACATATACATAAATATTAACACATATTTTGAAAAAATACAAAAACATTTCGAATGTGTTGTAGCTCAAGAACTAAACAGAATAATTTTAAAATTTAAGGAAAACCTCAGAAAAATGTGTTTACCATAATTAGCAATATACAGAGTCCTTAAAAATTGCACAATTTTTTTAAAGATTTCCAATTGTTAGACGGTATATCTTGCGTCTTAACATAATTAATTCATTCAATATTTTTTTGCCATATTAGAAAGTAATATTCATCTGGGCCCTTGAAAAGCTCTATAGTTCTTGGAAAAAAATTAATCTATTTAACAATTTGCCCGCGATACGTATTAACTAAAAAAAAGGATTCTTTAGCATGTAGCACTAAAAGACACAAACCTAGAGTTTATGAAATGGGTAATAGCACGTTACTTTAAATGACTAAAGGATATGAGAATACTGTTTAGTCCTAAAAAGAATGATGCATTTTAAAACAATTGTAAAACTCTAGTAATACCGTAAATGCCAAGGAAAAAATGAAAATATTTGAAGTACATTAATAATAAAGAATTGATGGGTTAAAAATTAGTGGCGTATTTATACTTCCTTTTAAATAGACATTTGTCACTTCTTATTCCTAAATCCCAACCGAAATGGTGGATATATTTCATATTTTTCACTATCAGTACAGGCATTAGGTTGCACGGTATATTTTATCCATAACAATGTGAATGTGATTATAGAATTTTCAAAACCAAAGTATATTTTATTTCTAGGCAAAATGTTCAAATTCTTGAAGGTTAATCAAAATTTGAAAGCATGATGACATTGATATGCTACGTCGCTAATTTAATAATATAACTACACTGCAGTTGTGGCTCCATTAAGAAAGATCCAGTATTAGACTAAAAACACACAAATTATGCATACGCTCTGCAAAAATCGAAACTCCCAATTGAGGTGAATGTATAAATTATAATACTTCATATTCTGGAAAGGCTGGGGCAAAGAGTTTTCTAACAATGCATATATTCTGCATGTTAGTGGCCGTAAGTATCAGCGTCGACTATAACATCTTGTTGATAGTATTTTTCTTCTGAAGTTCTTTAGTGCATTGTTCCATGGTGTTCTATGGTGGTCTATGCCACCGCAACTGGGGTTCCTTAGGCGAAAATAATGATCATAGAATACCGCACCGAAGAAATTCATAAGAGGAAGACTATCAATAAGAACGTATAATCTGCTATAGTAGCCAAGCAGAACTAAAGGCACTTACGACCACTAGCATAATATATAAACCTGTATGGAGCTGTTGTAAGACACCAAATGTGCAAGGCAATCAAAATAAAGCATCTCGCCTGAGTTTCTGACTATGAAGGCCACATCAAAAATTAAAAAACAGCTCGAGTAGCTTATCTAGGGCTATAAGATGACTAAAACTTATCGGTGGGATGGCTAGGCCTACGCTTAGAACAGTCATTAAAATGGTTGGCGACAACAGGGTTTCAAGAAGAGATTATGGAGTTTATTAAGAAACCCATAGTAAAGCTTATAGCAAACTTTCTATTTCTTCTTCAGGTGCCTATCTGTTTTAGCAGTTGGCTTACCATATTGGCTAATCTAACCTTGTTTACAGCTGCACGGAATAGTTCGGTGGTTGTTATGGAAAACCAGTACTTAGATTTTATAGCATGAGATTCTTCTTCTTCCGGCTTCTCCTTCCTTTCAGTTTCCCTTGTAGTATACACTACAAGAGATTATATTTTTTTTCAATTCGCATAATGTGGCCTAGGTATTGTAGTTTTCTTGTTTTAATTGTACTCATGATTTCATTTTCCTTTGACATTCTTTTTAGCATTTCAATGTTAGTTGCATGCTGTGTCCATGATACCCTTAACATCCTTCTGTAGAGCCACATCTCGAATTCTTTGATCTTTTTCGTCATTGCTTCTGTCAGTGTTCATGATTCCATTCCGTATAGTAACACGGGAAACACGTAGCAGCGTAACATTCTTAGTTTTGTGTTCATGGTTAGATCTCGACTTTGAGGACTGCTGACATTTCGGTGAATACCATTCTGCTCTTTTCAATTCGATATTTAATTTCTTGCGAGTGGTCTCATTGCTCGTTCAGGATGGTGCCGAGATATGTATATTTGTCGACGCTTTTAATTGTTCCACTCTCTAGTCTATGTTGTCGGGTGGGAACGTTGTTCTTGCTAATAGTCATATATTTAGTCTAAATCTATGTTGATATCCAGTCCATATTGGTGACTACTGGTTGTTAATCTATCCATTATTTGTATCAGGTCTTCCATATTATCGGCAAATATTACTGTTCATCTGCGTATCTGATGTTACTTAAGCGCTGTCCATTTACCAGATTCTCTCTTATGCATTGTCCAAAGCTTCTCTAAATATGTTAAATAGTAGTGGCGACAATACACACCCCTGTCTAACTTCGCGCAAAAATTTAATTGTCTCGGTTTGATCATCTTCCACTCTTAAAGTCGCTATCTGATTCCAATACAGGTTTATTATTACTCTTAGGTCTCTATCGTCTATACCTGCCTTTTTCAGGATTTCTATCATCTTGTGATGTTGCACCCTATCAAATGCTTTTCTATAGTCCACAAAGCAGGCCTGCCCCTCACAGTTCATATCTCTACATCTTTGAACGAGGACTTGTACGCTGAATGAAGCTTCTCTTGTTCCGACTGCGTCTCTAAATCCGAATTGCGTGGACATTATCTGTTCTTCGCATTTTTTATAGATTCCTCTGTGTATGGCTTTTATGAATATTTTCAATAGATGACTCATGAAGCTTATTGTTCTATATTCCTCGCATTTTTTGGTTCTCGACTTTTTTGGTATAGCTATGAACTCCGATTTAAGCCATTGTAGCGGGATAATACCCGTGTTGTATATAATATTGAGTATCTTGGTCAGCCATTTGATTCCCTCATCGTCCATAAGTTTCAAGAAATCAGCCTGAAAATTATCTGGGCCTGAAGCCTTGCCATCCTTCATTTGCTTTATTATAGTTCTTACTTCTGCACTTAAGATATTTGGTCCGGTTTCTGCTTCTATTATGGGTGGTTCTGGCCTTTCATCTTGGCACTTCCAGTGTTCTTGATTTCTTCCTTGTCAATTATTACCTTTTCTTCGTTGTTTGTAAGTTTCTTTGTCTGTCTTGATTATATACGGTGTACGTTGAAGCTGTCGTGTTTCTCTTGGAGTAGTTCTATTTCTACACATTTCTCTCTGATGTCTTTTTCCTTCGCTTCTCTTATTTTTTGTCTTTTTATTTTCTGTGTGCCTCTATTGTTCAATACCAAACCTACTTAGCCATAAGAGGTAGGTCTGCTAACACGTCATTGTTGGTTTAATAGACATGTGATTCTGATAGGGTTGGCAGATGCAATCCTACGCCAGTTTTGTCAAGAAGAAGAGAAGACAGTTAACCACCTCTCGAGCCTTCGCGAGGGTATGGTGAGGTTGTAGTTTAAAACAATCCAAAACCTACAGCTACAAACTACCCTGAATAACCATTGTAGCATAATTAGCGCTTCAAAACTGGATTCATAGAAAGGGAGGGCTACGTAGATCTTACAGATAACAATGGCAGTGTTATTCCTAAATGCTGATCGAAATAGTAGCGATATTTTGCGTTTTTCCCTATTCTCTATTCACACGTTAGGTTGCACGGTATATTATATCCCTAACAGTGTGATTTTAATTATGTAATATTGAAAACCAAAATACATTTTAATTTTAAGCAAAATGTGCAAATGCTTGAAGGTTAATTAAAATTTTATAGCATGCTGACATTGATATGCTACGTCGCTAATTTAATAATCTAACTACACTGCAGTTGCGGCTCCATTAAGAAAGATCCAGTATTAGATTAAAATATCACATAAATTATGCATGTACTCTGCCAAAATCGAGAGTCCTAATTGAATTAAAACGGAAATATCTGAGGTGAGTGTTTGAATTATAATATTTCAGAGAAAATATCCCGGGAAAACTGTGAAAAATATTAAAGCGATTAGGGCAAGGAATTTTCTAACAATTCATATGTTTCACATACGAGCTTAGATGTTGTGTTAGTGGCCGTAAGTGTCAGAGTAGAGTATAACTTCCTGTTGATGGTCTTTTTCTGAATTTCCCTAGTGCAGTGTTCTGTGACTATCATTTTCTAAACCACTGTAACTAGGTTTCCTTAGGCGTTGATCATAGAATATTGCAGCGAGGAAATTTAGAAGAAGAAAACTATCAAGAAGAAAGTATAATCTGCTCTGGTAGTCAAGCACAACTAAAGGCACTTACGTCCACCAGCATTGGAGCTGCTGCAAAACATCAATTGTGCAAGGCAATTAAAATGAAGTGACCCGTGCTTGAGTTTTGAAGGTCACATAGAAAATGAAAAAATGAATAAAAAGCTCGAGGAGCCTATAAGGTTATGAATAGAATAGAACTAATCTGTGAGATGGCTAGGCCTACGCTTAAAGCCGTCATTAAAACGCGGGCTATAACAGAGTTTCAAGAAGAGATTATGGAGTTTACTAAGAAACCCTCAGTAAAGTTGCTTGTGTAAGAGGTGCTAACACATCATTGTAGGCTTAATAGACATGTGATTCTGATAGCTACAAACTACCCTGAAGAACTATTGTAGCATAATTAACGCTTGAAAGGAGTACAAATGAAGTTGTGCTTTGTGATAGTATGGTATTTCATGGGCTTGCGCAGCATAATGGAGTAATGAATGATAGTCAAACAATCTTAGATTTGTGTTTTAGCAACTTTGATGTGATAACAGTGACTAAGTGTGATGGTTTGGTCAAAATTGACAGTCATCACCCGGCTGTAGAAGTTTCTATTCCAACCAAGATCAGCGAGAGGCTAGTAACTGAACGTGCATGGTATTTCGACTTTAAAAACGCCAACTTTGATAGCTTGAATTTGATTTTATCATATGTGGATTGGAATTCAATTATGTCCACTAATGTTTCTGCTTCTCTTGGCAACTTCTATCAAATATTATTTAATGGCTTTGAGAAGTTTGTTCCTATTAAACAAACTTATGATACCAACTTTCCTAATTGGTTTTCTTCTGAACTAAAACAGTTAATTTTTAGAAAGAAGCATGCTCATAAAAAATTCAAGCAATCAGGGTCGGATAATGATTATAACATATTTCCTGAATTGCGGTATCAATGTAACACTTTAACAAAAAATCAATTATAGTTTATATCTTACTTATTCAGGGAATTCTATTACTGAAAACCCTAAGTACTTTTGGAGTTTTGTCAAGTCTAAACTTGATGGTGGTGATTGTCCAAATGTGATGAGGTTGGATGACTTATCGGCTGATAATGGCGTATCTATTCGCGACATATTTTGCATCTGTTTGCGATCCCTCTTCTGATTTTGTTGATATATCTTTCACTTCACCCATCTATGACCAGTGCTCACATTTGTACTTTACGCCCACCGAAATTGAAAAGCTGTTGAAAGAACTTGATACAACCAAACCTGTAGGCCCAGATGGTGTCCCCCAATCTGTTTTTAAGTACTGCTCTGCTTCTCTTTATATCCCTCTTTATTTAATCTTTAATCAGTCCTTGCAGTTGGGAGATTTTCCACTCATATGGAAAAAACCTATGTAAGACCTATTTTTAAATTTGGGAATAAGCCTGGTGTTCGAAACTATCGACCCGTTAGTATACTTTCAGTACTGCCTAAACTGTTTGAGCATGAAGTTGAGCTAAAGCTCTCTGGTGTCTTTGAGAAGTTTTTGATAGCTCAGCAGTATGGGTTCTTTTCTGGACGGTCTGTAGATACAAACCTGTTTTTATACACAAATTACATCTCTGGTGCAATGGTTGCAGGAGCTTAGGTTCATGTTATTTACAGTAAAGCATTTGACAAAGTTAGTTATTCACTTTTATTACACAAATTGTCAGTTTATGGTGTTTCGGGGTCTTTATTAAAATGGATGAAGTCGTATCTTACAGACCGGTATCAACAAGTCTAGGTAGATAACTTTTATCGAGTGAATTTTGTGCAACTGCTGATGAGCCACAGGGCTCTCATCTTGGTCCACTGCTTTTTAATCCTTTTATAAATGATATAGGTAGTAAATTGAAGTGAAATTATTTACTATTTGCCGATGATCTGAAATTATACTCTAAAGTAAGCTCAACTTTGGATATAAACAATCTTCAGGATGATGTCACTCGAATATCCAGATGGTGCACTAGGAATGAAATGAGGTTAAACAGTGAGAAGTGTTTTTCCATTCATTTTAGTAGGTTAAAAACTGAATTTTTATTGGCTTATAGCCTGAATAGCATACTTTTGAAAGAAGTAAATGTTGTTAAGGATTTGGGTGTCTATTTTGATAATAAATTGACATTCACTGAACATTATGAAAAACTATTGGTCGTGCTAATAGAATGCTGGGATTTCTTAAAAGAATCTGCCAAGACTTTACTAATATTAATGCTCTTAAAATTATTTACATAAGTTATGTAAGATAAGTAATAGAATTTTCCATCGTGATTTGGTCTCCTTATTTTAATGTATACATAGAACGTCTGGAAAATATACAGACAAAATTTGCCTCATTTGCAAAATATAAACTTGATTGCAAAGGAATTTATCTGACTGTCGATGAAACATAGTCCTATTTAGGTTTACACTCACTTAAGCGTAGAAGGGAGTATTATGATGTTTGTTTTATTTTCAACATATTGAATAATTACATTTCCAGTCCTGAATGTCTTTCAGCTTTAGGTTTACATGTTCCTGGTTATAGAACGCGTAATGCATCTCTTCTACATTCTCCACAATGTAGAACACTCTATTTTATGTGTAATCCAGTAAATAGAATGTCCTTAACTGTAAATACTTATAATCAATTACCGTTTTTTGGTGTTTCTAAGTCTAAGTTTTAAAACTAGCGCTAAGAGACTTATTTTAGAAACTATTTGTATAACATGTAAATGTGATTACGTTAATGAATAAATAAATCTAAATAAATCTAAAACAGGATTCATAGAAAGGGAGGGCTACGTAGATGTTACAGATAAAGTGGCAGATAGGCTAATCTATCATTAAAAATAAAACTCCACTGAATAATAAAATTTGTTTTTGCAAAAAAAATAAAAAATAAATATTTAGTTGCATAAACATCGTTAATTTCAATGAATTAACTGATAATTAAATTCTTTAGTAGTTCCGAACGGACATAGGTGATAACCAATTTCAAATTTTCTTGCTTCCAATGACACTTCTATTTCTTCTACATTACGGAAACCATTTTTTAAATATATTTTCGGCACTTCTTATGTCTAAATGCTGATCGAAATAGTAGCGATATTTTGCGTTTTTCACTATTCTCTATCCACCCCTTAAGGTGCACGGTATGGTATATCCCTAACAGTGTGATTTTGAATATGGAATATTGTAAACCAAAATAAATTTTAGCTAAGCAAAATTTGCAAATGCTTGCAAGTTAATCAAAATTTTCAAGCATGATGATATTGATATGCTGCGTCGCTAATTTAATAACGTAACTACCCTGCAGTTGTGTCTTCATTAAGAAAGATCCAGTATTAGATTAAAATACCACATAAATTATGCACTTTGCCAAATTCGAAGCTCCTAATTGAATTAAAGCGGAACGATATGAGGTGAGTGTTTGAATTCTAAGATTTCAGAGAGAATATCCCGAAAAAGCGATGAACAATATTAAAGCGATTGGGGCAAAGAATTTTCTAATAATGTATATGTTTCAAGTACAAGTTTAGATGTTATGTTAATGGCCGTAGTATCAGAGCAGGCTATGCCTTTTCGTTAATGGAATTCTTCTTCTGAGTTTTTTAGAGCAGCGTTCTATGATCATAATTTCCGCCTAAACCGCCGTAACTGGCAGGGACGTCAAACTGGTGAGAGCACTTTGATTACGTGGAGTGACGCCCCCGCCATTCCGAGTTGCCACGGGATGTGGCCCATCAAATCCCATCGTCCTCCCCCAGGCTGGAGAACACCGAAGTACAAAGTCTGGAGCTGATCAATGACAGTTTGTGACAAGAGGGGCTGCATTGTATTAGCTGGCAGGGACGTCAAACTGGTGAGAGCAGTTTGATTACGGGGAGTGACGCCCCCGCCATTCCGATTTGCCACGGGATGTGGCCCATCAAATCCCATCGTCCTCCCCCAGGCTGGAGAACACCGAAGTACAAAGTCTGGAGCTGATCAATGACAGTTTGTGACTAGAGGGGCTGCACTGTATTAGCTGGCAGGAACGTCAAACTGGTGAGAGCAGTTTGATTACGGGGAGTGACACCCTCGCCATTTTGAGTTGCCACGGGATGTGGCCCATCAAATCCCATCGTCCTCCCCCAGGCTGGAGAACACCGAAGTACAAAGTCTGGAGCTGATCAATGACAGTTTGTGACAAGAGGGGCTGCATTGTATTAGCTGGCAGGAACGTCAAACTGGTGAGAGCAGTTTGATTACGGGGAGTGACGCCCTCGCCATTTTGAGTTGCCACGGGATGTGGCCCATCAAATCCCATCGTCCTCCCCCAGGCTGGAGAACACCGAAGTACAAAGTCTGGAGCTGATCAATGACAGTTTGTGACAAGAGAGGCTGCATTGTATTAGCTGGCAGGAACGTCAAACTGGTGAGAGCAGT
>JAEQML010083425.1:0-10476 GCA_016904865.1 Pissodes strobi | reverse complement strand
TTTTGTGTATTTATATTTCTTTACCAATTTATAAACATGGAAAAGTCGGAAACAATTTTCATTCACCCCACCTTAGGTAATACAAGTTCATGCACTTACGTGAAGAAATTAATGCCAGAAAGGTGGGCCCGTTCTTCCAAATTTCGAAGCGCTTGTACCATTTCTTGGGATTTTGGAGTCACACGGTACAAAGTGTGATTATCAAACCGCATTTTCTCGCCTGCGGCATGGCATACGAGCACTGCCAGGAATACGGCAATAAGGCACCTCATCTGAACAAATTTGACATTAAAATATCATATAAAAAACTGAAATGGATGAATATATTCGGAAGGTACTTACATTTTATTTAGTTCCCCACCGCACTACGATATACAATAGCTGAACTTTCGAAGCTATATTTATAAAAATGAGATAAAACGGTTCCGTCGCAAAAGGTACTTGAACACAAGATGATTTTAAAGTTTTATCGTAATCAAGGAGGTAGGTATTGATAAGGTCCGAGTCTAGTCTAAGAGGGAAACTACGTAAGTACTTACCCGAATTCAACTATTCTGCATAACAAACTATCAACTCTACGCACTTAACGTAACCTTTTACCATTATTTGGAAAAAGTATTTTTCTTAGTCTGACCGCCATTTGGTTCGATTATGTAAATAGTCATTCTTGAGCTGTGCAACGAGATAAGAATTTAAAAAAGCCGAATCAGATGAATACGAGGGATGGTCAGCGATTTCAAAGTCAATTTACAAGAACAATATAGCAAAGTTTTCGAGACCGTGCTTCCACTCGTTTCAAAATTACAGATAGTAACAAAACGTCTATGGTGTAACTGTAAACCAGTTTAAGTTCAAAATAAAGTATAGTTATTATGACTTAGTTTCTTTTAATTTTGCAAAATTCACTAATCCTCTTCTCAAAAAACTTATAGGCGATAGATAAAAACCGACAAAGCACCCTAAAATGACACAAATGACCAAAAAAAATATCAGAGAGCGACAATAATTTTCAAAATGCAGGAGAGTGTAAAAGCAATTATTTCCTTTTTAAAAATATTATATTTTCAAAAATTAATAAATAAAAATATATAGACAGTCAATATATTTTAATAAGATGATATGTCTAATTAAGACCAATTAAGAACAATGCTATCTGATTATTGTTTGCAATATATATTTTTATATACTCTCAAAAAGTTATAATTATCGAGAGGCTTACCACTTGAAAGAATCATGATGACACAAAACTGCCTACTTGCTATTCCGTGATAAGTCAAACGTATCTGATATTCTATAGGTTATCCACTTACGTCTTCAAGAATCAATCGTAAACTGTGTCTGTTTTCTAGCGATTTTTTTTTATAGAAATATTGCAGCAGCATCGAAGTATCTCGGATAAAAAGGGCCTTTCTTGCATTGCAAAGTCTAAAAATGTGAACTAGATGTTTTAAATAGTTTTACTTACCCTTATATTCGAGCCAAAGGTAGACGAGACAAGACTAGCCACCGATCTGATAATTTTCACTATGTCTAACTAATTTTAATGAAAATAGCAATTTTCAGAAAAATCATTATTAAAATAACGGACCCGCTGCTTCGAAATAGCGAATGCATTATTTCTAACTATTTTTTTTGAAAATTGCCATTTTTATAAAAACATTTAACAACATAACGATTCCACTATTCCTAGCTAATTTTTATAAAAAATTATCGCTTTCATAAGAATCTTTATAAAAATAATTAATACATTATGTGTAGCTAACTTTTATAAAACTTTCCGCTTTCACCTACGATGGGGTATCGCCTGTTCTTAGCTAATCTTTTCATGAGTAAATTTGAAAATGAAATCAGTCAGGAGTTCGAATATTTTCCAAGGGTATGGTACAGGTATGTGGATGACATTTTCACGATTTTCGACACAAAAACCGCTAATATTGATGATTTTGTAACAAAACTAAACAACCGTTTCCCCACCATTAAATTTACTTATGAAGTCGAGAACAATGGCCAGCTACCATTTTTGGATACTTTAGTGATTAGGAACGATAATAACACACTAGAATTTTATATTTACAGAAAAAATACTGCCACTAACCGATATATTCCTAATGACTCCTTCCACTGCGACCAACATAAAATGGCCAGCTTTCATTTCTTAGTACACCGTTTGGTTAACTTTCCTCTTAGCAGAGAGAGATTTAATAATGAAAAGGAAACAATTAGGAATATAGCGAAAGTTATGGTTTTAATACTAACTTAATAAATAAACTAATTAATAGGCATTTGTTTAGAAAGACCATTCGTGATTCCACTTCTTTCGTTAATCAGGAAGAAAATACAAAATATTGTTACGACTAACAACCATCCGAACGTTTTTGTGCTACCCTATAGAACTAGCCGCCCCGCCGTGCCCCTCGCTTCTCTGTCTGTATGAATCATCGACCGACCCGCCGCGAAGTTTCGGGATAGCTGGATTTATCTCGATGGCCTCGTCGAGATCATATAGAGTGGCCTCGGAATACTTCCCGAATATTCGTGATAGATTTGAAATTATATATAAGCAGACCTAAGTCGGATAGTCAGTTCAGTTCAGTTAATCATTGAGTGTTGAATAGATATTAGTGGTAAAGTTATAAGACTAGTTTAGTGAGTTAAATTGTATACAGTGGTAGTGAATAAAGAGAGTATTAGTTAAAAATAGCAAAGTTGTAATTTTGTTAAGAACCCACGGGAAAAACGTAACATTTGGTGTCAGAAGTCGGATTGTGAAGGGACCGGACTTGCGAGGTACAAGTACGTCAACGAGACCGTTGATTGGTGGATTCTGGTAAAAGTTTATAACATTCTATGGTCAATACAAGGCAACAAACGGCAGAAATGGAGCAAATTAATAAAATGTTGGCCGATTTCATGGAAAATCTAAATGCTGAGAGACAAATAGAACAGGACCGGCTGCAAAAATTTTTTAAAGATCAAGAAGATAAAAAGCAAGCGGATCGGGAAGAGGATGAACGTAAAAGACAAGCAGAACAGGACAGGCTAGAGACAAATTTTCAAGATCAAGAGAATAAAAGGCAAGCAGAACTAGACAGGCTTCAGAAAATAATACAAGATCAAGAAGAGAGAAAGCAAGCGGATCGGGAAGAGGATGAACGTAGAAGGCAAGCGGATCGGGAAGAGGATGAACGTAGAAGACAAGCAGAGCAGGAACAGCTTCAGAAATGGATGCTTGATGTAATTGTAGGCGAGCAAGGAAAATTACAGAAAATATTGGACGGGCAAAATCAGAAATTTGAAAAAGAAGTAAACAATATACAAAAAGAAGTTGGAACTGTACAAAAAGAAGTAGGAAATGTACAAAAAGAAGTTGGAAATGTACAAAAAGAAGTAGGAAATGTACAAAAAGAAGTTGGAAATGTACAAAAAGAAGTAGGAGACGTACAGAGAGAAATGAAGAATCTACAAGCAGATGTGACCAGACTAAAACATCAAGTACCCACCGAAAGGGCATTCGCCTCAGGACAAAACATCAAACCTCCAACGTATGACGGTCAAACATCGTGGACAATGTACAGAAAGCAATTTGAAGCCGCTGCTGTTGCCAACGGTTGGAATAACGAAGAAATGGCTACATCACTAGTGGTTGCGCTTCGTGGATCTGCCCTGGAACTATTGCAGATTATTCCCATCAGCCAACAGGGGAAATATGACATACTTGCATCTGCCCTGGAGAGACGATTTGGAGACCAACATAGAAGGCAACTGTATCAGGCACAAGTTAAGTCCCGACATCAGAAGCCTGGTGAAAACCTGCAAGAGTTTGAGGCAGACATTAGACGTCTCATTCAATTGGCCTACCCGGGAGCGACAGAGGAATTTCAAGAGGAACTTGCTGCCCAATATTCCGTGGATGGTATCAGAGATCTAGAAACTCAGAAAATGCTACGCCTAGCCAAATTTGATAACAGCAGTGAAGCTTTGGGTCGAGCCCTAGAAATCGAGGCGGCCTGTAACATCTCCAAGCCAAAAATCAGGGCCGTATCCATCCAGGAAGAAAAGCCGACAAACAGCTGTGAATTAAATGAGATGGGTGAAATTTTGAAGAAATTAACGGAAGTTCTTCAGGCCACGGCGAGATTCCGGGAGCCAATGGAAGATAGGCCACGTAACCGAAATACATCAAATCAGTGCTATCGATGTGGCAGGACTTGACATTTCAAAAGAGACTGCCGAGTACAACTACGGTCTAGATCTCCATCCAGAGACGCTAGGGCCCCCAAGTCAAATCGGGAAAACTTCAATTAGTCAACATTGCGGGGCGGGTGTTGGCTAAAGAAGATAAAGCCCCCAGGATCGTCTCCATAAAAAGCCTAGGAAAAGCCGCAGACAGTCTAACAATTACAGGAAAGATCAACGGAAGAGCCATAACAATTACTGTTGACACTGGTGCGGCGGTATCTTTGATAAGGTCCAACAGAGTAAATAGAGTAGAAGTTCTACCCATATAAAAGAATGTAGTTTTACGTACAGTTACCGGTGAGACAGCTGAAGTACTTGGGGAAATGGATATTGAACTTCAACTGGGACGAATTAAATTACACCACCCAGTGTTAGTCGCCGACATCGAAGACGAATTTATTTTGGGGATGGATCTCATCGGTCAACATGGATTCTCTTTTGACAACAAGCTTAATCTTCTGAAGTTTGGCACCGAAGAGTTCATCCTTAACAAAACAGGCGATGGCACACCGACTAAAGTAGTGGCGGCATGTACTGTCAGAATAAGCGGAAATACCGAGCAGATAATTTTTGGGAAATTGGAGAAGGATTTTGGAGGCCGCATCGGACTTATCCAACACCACGATTTGCCTAGCAAACACCTCGTAGGCAAAGCACTAGTCAAAACCGACGGCGAAATACCGATAAGGATAGCAAATATTTCATCCAATTCCATCAAAATCAATAAAGGAGATGTAATAGCCACTTGCGAGCCGGTGCAATGGGTAACCAGTTGCGAAACGCAGTCAGAAGTAACACCCTCAACATCACCTAAGGAAGTCCTAGAACATTTCCATAAGTCGTGGCAACCTCTGTCTTCCGAAGAACTGAAAAGAGCTACACAATTTATCAAAGAGCAGAGCACAGCCTTTGAAAGAAAAAATGGCACTACTGGAAGAACGAACATCATAAAACATAAAATCGACACTGGAAGTGCTCGCCCCATACGGCAGCATCCTCGGAGGCTACCAGTGACGAAGCAGCAAGAGGTTACCACATTAGTCAACAAGATGCTTGACGATGGATTTATTGAGGAATCATCGAGCCCATGGTCGTCTCCTGTTGTCTTAGTCACCAAAAAAGATGGGACTACCAGATTCTGCGTGGACTATAGAAAGCTCAATGACGTCACCAAGAAAGACAGCTATCCACTTCCCAGGATTGATGACACGTTGACGACACTAGCAGGTTCTCAACACTCGATTAAAAGAGCGGCTACTGGCAAGTAGGCATCAACGAACAAGATAAGGAAAAGACTGCCTTTTCTACCGGAAGTGGTTTATATCAGTTTAAAGTTATGCTCTTCGGATTATGCAATGCCCCCGCTACTTTTGAGCGTCTTATGGAGGTTGTTCTACGAGGCCTCACTTGGAAGACATGCCTGGTCTATCTTGATGATATAATGGTAATGGGAAAAACTTTCGAAGAGCATCTACAAAACTTGCATGAAGTTTTTACTAGAATCAAGAATGCTCAGCTCTTACTGAATCCAAAGAAATGTTTTCTTTTCCAACAAAAAGTTGAATTTCTCGGGCATGTTGTGTCATCAGAGGGAATCCAAAACCGACCAACGGAAGATTACAGCAATCAAGGACTGGCCTCGTCCTCGCGACAAACATGAACTGCGGAGCTTCCTTGGACTATGTACTTATTATAGAAGATTTGTTGAAGGATTTGCAAATATAGCGGCACCTCTACATAAGCTCACTGAAGAACGAGCTAATTATAACTGCGATTCTGCGTTCAGGAAATTAAAAGCGGCTCTATGTTCTAGTCCAATATTGGGATATCCGGAACAAAAGGGTAAATTTGTGTTGGACACAGATGCAAGTAACACCGGCATCGGAGCAGTTTTATCGCAAGTACAAGCAGGGGAAGAGCGAGTTATCGAATACTACAGTCGAACACTTTCGAAACCTGAACGTAACTACTGTGTAACCCGAAAAGAGCTTTTGGCAATAGAACAGTCTGTTGAGCATTTCCATCAATATCTATATGGGCAAGAATTTCTGATAAGGACTGATCATGCAGCACTTAAATGGCTTTTGGATATGAAACAACCTGAAGGACAGGTAGCCAGGTGGCTTGAAAAGTTACAACAATATAATTTTAAGGTTAAGCACAGAGCAGGGAGATTGCATAATAATGCAGATGCTTTATCCAGAAGACCATGCGCGGATAATTGTAAGCATTGCCAAAGAGTAGATCAACGAGAAGGAATTACTCGGATTAGGCAAACGAAATTTGAGGTTGATCAGCAGTGGACCACAGAGCAACTTAAAAAGGATCAGCTTGAAGATAGTGAAATAGCACTATTGCTAACAGCTAAAGTAGAACATCAACCAAGACCAAGCTGGAGCGAGATATCAACTAAAGGACTTGCTTTTAAAACTCTGTGGGCTCAGTGGGACTCCCTGGTGGTGGAAAATGGACTTCTTAAACGAGCCTGGGAAAGCGTCGATGGAAAAGTAGTGAAGACACAGTTAGTGGTACCAAGGAGGAAGATATCGGAAGTTCTGGAAGAAGTTCATAATGGAAAGTCTGGTGCTCATCTCGGAGTGTACAAAACGATTGACAAGATTCGCGACAGACTTTACTGGGTCAACTACTGCCAAGATGTGAAATCGTGGTGTCGGCAGTGCTCAACCTGTGCCGCAAGCCAAGGACCCAAAACAAGATCTAGGGGCAAAATGAAACAGTATAATGTGGGCCTACCGTTTGAACGTATCGCCATTGACGTAGCTGGCCCTTTTCCAGAAACAAATAATGGTAACAAGTACATTTTAGTGTACATACAGTCATCAAAAGAATTAATGACGTTGTGTATAGAATTCAGCGTAGTCCCAGAAGCAAATTGAAAGTTGTTCACCTCGACAGACTGAAAGCATACCACGGACATGCAGTATCTGATCGGGACGATCAGGTTTAAGAGGGAGGCAATGTCACGACTAACAACCATCCGAACGTTTTTGTGCTACCCTGTAGAACTAGCCGCCCCGCCGTGCCCCTCGCTTCTCTGTCTGTATGAATCATCGACCGGCCCGCCGCGAAGTTTCGGGATAGCTGGAATTATCTCGATGGCCTCGTCGAGATCATATAGAGTGGCCTCGGAATACTTCCCGAATATTATCGTGATAGATTTGAGATTATATATAAGCAGACCTAAGTCGGATAGTCAGTTCAGTTCAGTTAATCATTGAGTGTTGAATAGATATTAGTGGTAAAGTTATAAGACTAGTTTAGTGAGTTAAATTGTATACAGTGGTAGTGAATAAAGAGAGTATTAGTTAAAAATAGCAAAGTTGTAATTTTGTTAAGAACCCACGGGAAAAACGTAAAATATGTTTAACTTAGACTCAGTTTAACATTAAGAAATTATTAGGTGGTCCAAAGGACAAAATTGAAATATTAGAAAGAAGTGGAATATATGAAATTGGATGTATGGATTGTAACCAAAAATATGTTGGGCAAACTAGAAGATCTATACAAACGAGATTCAAAGAACATATAGCTGATTTAAAGTATGGTAGAACAGAAAAATCAAGTGTTGCCGAGCATGCTTTTGATAATAATGATAGAATAACAATTAAAAATTTAAAATTAATTCATAATATAACTGATAGGAGATTATTAGACGCATATGAAAGTATGGAAATTATTAAATGTAAGAATAGTTTAAATAGAGATAGAGGGCCTATTCCGTATAGTCCATTGTATTGATTGATCAAGCGTGACTAGTGGGATTCCAGGATTGGTTCTTTTTAGTTCCGCTTGATTAAGCAAACAGTAGTATAAAAGAGAGTTAGGTAGATTTTAATTTTAGTTTTAATCATCTCCTGATGATGCTAACATGGCTAGCGAAACGCGCGTCGAGTGCAAAAGTTCTGTTTCGGTATTGTGGATAAAACTCTGTTTTAGTTTCCGCTTTCAAAAAAATATTTATCAAAATAACGAATCCACTATTCTTTGCTAATTTTGATAAAAATTATCGCTTTCAAAAGAATGTTTATAAAAATAATTAATACATTATTCGTGGCTAACTTTTATAAAACTTTCCGCTTTCAAAAAAATGTTTATCGAAATAATGAATCCACTATTCTTAGCTAATTTTTATAAAAAATATCGCTTTCATAAAAATGTTTATCAATTATTTTGATAATCCACTATTCCTAGCAAATTTTTATAACAATTTCAGCTTTTGTAAAATTGTTTATCAAAACAACGAATGCACTCCTCCTTGCTTATAAAAACTACCCTTTTCATAAAACCAATCATCAAAATAACGGATAAACAAGTCCTAGCTAATTTTTATGAAAATTACCGATTAAAAATAATCATCAAAATAACAAATTTACTATTCCTAGCTAAACAATTATCGAAATAATGAATCAACTATTCCTAGTTAATTTTTATGAAGATTACCGCTTTCAAAGCCTGTCCCAAGCCAGGTTGAAAAAGGGTGAGGGGAAGGAGTAAAACCTTACAAAAAACCAGGGTTCATCTGGCCCGGATGATAGCACCCCGTAAGGGCCCCTGCCAGGGTACGGCGAAGCTGCTGCCTTGTAGTTTCCGGCGTTGGATCGCCAAAGGCTAGAGGAAGATAACCTTGACCAAAAATTCCCGATCCGCCAGGTTGGCGGTTCTGGCAATGGGCCAGCTCCCCGTTCCTCGTAAAAAACATAAATCAGCTAAAACTCCCAGCACTCAGCCTCGGAACGTAGATAGAATAAAACGGAAGCGACCACGGCAAAGGATAAAGGACATGATATTTGGAACATGGAATGTTTAGGGACTGTGAGGGAAGACGGAGGACATCGTTAGAACACTGGAATTGAGGAAGATAGATATCGCCGTCCTTACAGAAACTAAAAGAAAAGGCAACGGACTCGATCATTTTGGAGACTACATACAAATCTACAGCGGGGTACCAAAGAATGAGAGAGCATCCAAAGGAGTATCAATTTTGATCAGGAAGAAGTATGAGAGTAAAATCACCAAAATGAGAAAATTGCATCAGCAAATCTATCGCTAAAAGGCCACCGGATATCTATTATTGCTCTATATGGTCCAAATGAAGACGCCACACAGTCATATAAAGATGCGTTCTATGATCAACTGAATAGAGTGCTATTAAACATAGGTGATAAAAGAGAAATCCTACTTCTTGGAGACCTAAATGCTAGAGTGGGTAGAATATCCACAAGTATACATTGCACCAAGAAACAAGACAGCTTAAATCCATAATTGACTATATCATTGCAAAACAGAACACCAAGTTGAACATACAGGACACGAGAGTACATAGAGGAATGGAATGCGGATCTGACCATTACTTTATAGGTGCAAAAATATAGATTCCTTTCATCAACAACAAAAGGGAAACGGAAAACACAACGAACAATACAGAAGTAGAACAAAAAAAATACAACAGCACAAAAAATCTGTTTCAGAACCGACTAGACAACAAACTAAAATAGGAGTACCTCCTACAAGAGACAAATCAGTTATATGAACACATCATAACATGCCTTCACACTACCGCACCGGAAGCACTGGGACATAAAGAAGAACCTACAAACAAATCGAAAAACAACATCACCTGGAACAAATCACTAGAAGACCAAAAAAATACAAAACAAGAGGCCTTCAACAAATGGTTAATAACAGGGGACCCAAGTGATAAATTAATATATAAACAGGAATAAGCAGAATTCAAAATAATGATAATCAAAAATAAAAATGAGACGTGGGATATGAAATGTACAGAAATCAACACATATATCGGCGGTACAAGGTCATCCGAGGCATGGAAACTGATAGAAACGCTTAGGACAGACACATCAAATAGAGTAAACCTACAACCAATTCCTATGGATAAGTGGTGAGCCCATTACTCTGAACAACTAAAAGAAGATAGAGAACAATACCCCTCCAATTCACCAAGACACTACAATATACAAGGACACCATATGGACATTAATGAGAACATAATATGGAAAGCTATAAACTCGATGAAAATAAAAAAGCAGCTGAACCTGAAGGTATACCAGCAAAACTGCCAAAAAACGGCACACAAAAACTTATGTCCTTCTTGAAAGAACTATTCTCCCGAATAATTAATAATAAAGACCCAATTCCTGCGATATGGAAAGAAGCCTGGATAACACCAATTCACAAAAAAGGGAAACGAGACGAATG
>JAEQML010083424.1:0-10476 GCA_016904865.1 Pissodes strobi | reverse complement strand
ATATTTTTTGCTCTCTGTTTATATAACCATTAAAACTATATTATCAAAAGTCGGCATTTCGTTAAAATTATTAATCTTAAATCCCAATTTGTCGTCATTTAACTCGTATTAGCTCAACCATAGGCAAAGGCAAGGGTACTGCGCTTGATAATCTTCGAGTGGATGATGGTACGACACTGCTTTTATGATTTGAGTGCATAGTGCAACTAAAAATAGGAAAGTATCTTGATAATTTTTAACATAACAGTCCCCGTTCTATTAAAGACATTACAAAAACGAAAACTTGCAACTTGAGTTCTATTTTTACTGACCTCATTTCTAGGCATTTTAAAACTATTTTCACTATTCCCTTTTTCTTTTTATTCTCTACTAGCTGACCCGGCGAACTTCGTACCGCCTAAGAGCCAATGAATATCGTGTTAACTTTTAGCTAAACATAATTTATTGTTTTATTAACGTAAAAAAATCAATACAAAACATTTATTATGTTCAGTGGTTTATTAGGATAATATGTTTAAAGAAAACAAAAATTCAATAAAAGTTCAAAAATCAAGTATTTCAATGGCGTGTCAGCAAGACATTTGCTTTATTGCAGCTATGCATGTACATGACATGGGTTGACTCAGGTTGATTCTTTTTACTGAAGCACATTGTGATATACGACATTTTTTGTTTCAAAAAAAATACAAAAATCAAGTATTTCAATGGCATGCCAGCAAGACATTTGCTTTATTGCAGCTATGTATATTGCTGCATTGGTTGACTCGGATTGATTCTCTTCACTGAAGCACATTGTGATATACGATATCTTTCGTTTTATTCTCAGGCGCAAAATAAAGCAGATGGTTTGCCGCCAGATTCGTTAATCGTCATGGCGAATGCAAGACAAAACGGAAGTTGAATTCGTTCAAACTCAAAGGGCATATCGTTTGGGATCATCGAAATCCTCTGAATGAGAACTTCCTCATCTTTGAATTTTCATTTGAGTATCGTCGCGTGAATCACATTGATCATCGGTTTTAATATCACCAAACGCGTTCCATTGCATAGTTTTGGTTGGTTTAGATTTCGGAGCATGATGACTATCGAGCCAACCTTCAGTTGTAAATTGTGCGATGGTAAGCCAGGCACATCCAAGGGGTTTAAAAATTCTGTTGGATAGTTGGTGGCTTCGTCTTCGTTTCTTACACAGTCAATAGATTTGAATGAATGCAGAGTACCAACGATTTGATTCTGAATTACGAAGTTTATCAACCTCTTTGTTCTTGGCCGCCAAAATTGCTCGCTCACTCAACCATTTGTTATTTTTGAGGTTAGCAATGATATCCGGAAAAACTTTGTTGATGAGCTCGTCTTTCGATGAGACGAAGTTACAAAAATTCGGAGCAAATGCAGTCAATCCGCTCGATTCGTCGACAGGAACACGACCATTACCGATAGTCAGCAATTGCTTTGAGAAATCTTCAGCAGATGGATCGTTCAGCAATGCAACTCTCATGTTTGCCGCCAGCTGAAGTTTCTTCACATATCGCCACAAATTTGATGATTTGAGGCAAGCGTTTATTTCATCTGCAGCAGTCGATCTTGGAATGACTGGCAGTGTTTGGCGAAAATCACCGGACAATAAAATCATTGCGCCTCCAAAACATCTCGAGTCATTGCACAGATCTTTCAATGTTCAGTCAAGTGCTTTCAATACGCGATTGTGCATGTGCATTCGTCCCATATGATGATTTTAGATGCTACTAAAACTTTGGTCATTGCAGAGTGTTTCGCAATGTTACATGTCGGTTGTTCATTAGTTTGAAGGTTTAATGGCAATTTTAAGCTTTCCGCTATTCCACAAGAAGCAACTGCTACCGCAATGTCAGATCTCGCACGAACAGTGGCCAAAATCAATAACATGAGGAATGTCTTCCGAGTTCCACCGGGGGCATCCCAAAAAAAATGAAGCCACCATTTCCATCATCAATTGCCTTCATTAATGTATTATAGACTTCTTTCTGTTGGGGGTTCAACAGGGGTACAATCGTTTGAACTGACTGGTATAATTCATGTCGATCATATTCACGTTCACGTTCCAATTCTCCAATAAATGCGTTATTCATTCCACGATGTGGTGCTGGCATTCCTAACCTGACTAACAAACTGCCGCACATGAGGTAACACATGTCTTCGATCAAGAGCAAAGCCTGGTTATGCACCTCCTGATTCACCTCAAGATCGGGACTTCTTGAACTGACACGAATTCGATGTAAAATGTCTTCTGACATGTTTTTCTTGTATTTGTTCCACAGGTCACGTGGATTCGATGGGAAGCATGTCGAAATTAAGATTGCAAATAATGTGCGTATCTGATTTGAAGTTGCAGAGATGATCGCTTCAGCGATTGTCATGTCTCAATGAGCACCGTTTTCAAGCAAATTTACCTTTGCATTTAGACATGCAGCACGAAATGTTGGGCACACTATACCATTGCAGCTCGTAATGATTGAAATGATGTTGGCCCACGAATATTCACCAGCAACAACAGCAAATAGAAGCATTCATCATGCTTCGGATGAACTGTGTAAATACGACCAAGAGCATCAGTAGAACGCACATCCGCATGACCTGGAACCGCATCGCCTTGCTTCCGACGTTGAAATTTCTTCGATGAAGCGTTCCAAGTGTAATAACGTGGCATCTCCGAGTAAAGCGACATTCCAGCAAACGGATCGCTTTGGCAAATCTCAAACAAACAGGTCAATGTTGTCGCTGGAGGAGTTTCAGCACGTTGAGCAACATTCGACGCGGTGAAATATACTCGTTGGCCATTCTCCAGATGCACCGTCAAATGTACAGTAGTGGGATGACGTTCGTGAATAGGGAATAAGAATATACGCCAAATCGCCTAATTGCAATTCACATATCAACCAACTTGATAGCGCGTAATTTTATAGTTGGTATTGGAGGTTTGGATGCCAAAAACCGCCATATCGCTGCCTTTCGTAACATATTTGCAGATGTATTTGATGGACTTCATCGAATTGCAATACTCAATGTTGTTGCTTTACTATCGATATTTAAGCAACACTAAGTACGGATGACTGATCTACCGAATGATCTGTAATGATTGATACCAATTGACAGTTGTTGTCATTTATTCTCTATAATTTTTTATATTTTCCTATTCGAGTATTTTCTATGTATTTCAATATGTTTCTAGATTTGAATATGCTCCTTTCCCACTATTTTCCGTTGAATTTCTATCCTATAATGTGTAGTATGTCACTGATTTGCAGTGGACATCAAATATTACTAAAAAACTATAATCGTGCGTGACATGAGCTGTCAATTGCGGAAGATGACGGAGTTCCAAGCCTAATTTATAACTAATTTTGTGTATAATTTTTTATCCGAGAGTTTTTCCGATATTTTAATAGTTATTCTGCTATTCGGGGCGGAGACAAATCCAACAAACCAAAGATCATAAAAATCGGTTCAGCCGTTCTTGAGTTATAAGTGGTGTAACTAACCCAACTTTGTTTTATATATATAGATAAGATGGCAAACTAAAATTGTAAACACGACGTTTCATCTTTGCGTCTCCATCATCAACTTCAATAATCTGGATATTTTATTAGATTTTTGAGCGTTGCTTCAACTCCCCGATTTAATTATACTACCTACGCATTCATCTGTAAATAAAACATCGGATTTAAGATATTCCCATAAGAAAAGAGAGGAGTCAAATTTGAGTTTGTCTTACTTCATCGAATTTGGGAACTCAGTATTAAAAATAACTGAATTTGGTAATGAAACGAATAGTCGCATCGGATTTAAAATGTGACAGTTCATCTTTTAGAAGAGGATACAAAGTGAAAGTGAAATGTCAAATACTTCCAAATTCTGCCATGACAATGCAGGTTTTGTTTTTTTCTTGCGGGCAGCTTTGGAGGTCTCTGGAATTTTATAACCCTTCTAACCACATATATCCGGTCAGTAAATGGCGCAACTAACATATTTTATATAAAATCACACATTTTTGTAGATTATTAAGAAACCTGTCAACTTGAACTCATTTTTTGCTTACTGCTGTCCACGACTCGTGAAAGAAACCGTGCGCCGAATTAAACTTATATTATAACTAAAAACAATAACAAAGCTTAAGAAAAGTAAGATAATGTCATATAACTATTTTGGCCTATCTTAAGTAGTTTTCACGCTACAGACTGCTAAATTTGGCAAATATCTTTCAATTGTCAATATTTCGAAAACAAATGGGCGGATTTAAAAAATCAAACCCCAAAATAAAAGACTTAAAAGAATTTATCAAATGAGCTATCACAATACATCTCTCCTCTTGAAAAAAGAACTGAGGGTGGTTTTTAGCCCCAAGTAAAGGGTAAAATTCATGTAAGATAAGTATTTATTCGAATTAAATGTTCCACCCTGTATATTATTCTGAGTAATCAAAAAAAAGAGGTTATTATACTTTTGAACGGACATAGTCAATTTTTTGTTTTCTGATTCTTTAATATTTACGTAATATTGTAATACAAGTTCGATGCGTTTAGTCTCAATGTTTAACTCTAAAATGGGTGAACAGCCGACATTGCGCTCTAAAACGTTCTAGCGACGATTGAATTATGACTATCAAACGCCACGAGTATAGTAAATGTCAAATAGTTATGGTAAACTCCTATAATTTAATAAACAGAAATACCTACTATAACTACCAAAGTTTGACATTTTCAGGCTAAAATTATCCTCAAATAGAAGCTTAAGAAAAAGTAAGATAAAGTCATATAAACTGTTTTGGCCCATCTTAAGCAGTGTTCACGTTACCAGGCTGCTAAATTTGAAAATATATTTTCAACGGTCCATATTTCGAAAAGAAATGTGCAAATTTTGAAAAATCAAACCCCAAAATAAAATACTTAAAAGAACCTGTCAAATGAGCTATCACAATACATATCCTTTCTCTTGAAAAAAGAACTTAAGGTGGTTTTTAACCCCAATTAAAGGGCAAAATTCATGTAAAAAAACATTTATTTTCATTTTTTTTGGCAAACGCTTGTCTTTACTAATATAGAATTTATTTCAATTAAATGTTTCACCCTGCATATTATTCTGAGTAATCGGAAAAACGAGATTATTATACTTTTGAACGGACACAGTCAAGATGCCCCAATTAATATTTTTGTTTTCTGCCATTAATAGTCGCGTATTATTGTAAGGCCAGCCGACAAGGGGGTTCTAGGTGGAAATAAATGGGGGCAAGCTGCATTACAGTTTATTCTCTTTGTTTTGATGTGTTGAATACGATACTCAATTTGCACGGTTTATCGATCCCGGATTTGGCCGCCATATTGAAAAATTCTATATAAAAATTATATTTTCATGGATTTTTTAAAATAACTCGGTCTGGATGCACAGTGCAGAAAATTTTCAAACGATACAAAAACAAAGCCATTTAAAGTCTCTACAAAAAAGGCCCTATTCACTGCTTTGGTAGATACACAGATTGCCCAGATACAGACGCTTAAATACCGAACATACTTTTTCTAGTAGCATTTATAGAAATTAATGCTTTTCCCCTGTAGGCCTATTCCACTTTCTTGTTGCAAATGTTCTAATGTTTAATAATAATGTGTACTTACATAATATGCTTTACTAATTTCACATTCGGTATTTTTGACGTAGACGGTTGATCAATTGGCTCATCAATGTTTTCTTCATCAAACTGTACGGCTGGTTCTTGTTCATTGTCTGTTTCTTCGACATTTTCATCGGTCATTAATACTTCTAATCGAGAATCGATTGCTTCATCGTCCTCTGGATCTTCTATAATAGTGTCACAATTTGAACACACACAGTGTAATCCTGCTTTTCGGCAATTACAGGCTGCGTTGCAACCTTTCCTACATTTACAAGAAATCATCTTCAATAACTCTTGGGAGGCGGCGGCGGCGTCTTCCAACATAGGAATCGGCATAAGTCCATTAGGCGACTGCTTCCAACCCCAGTCAGCGGGTGATCTGCCATTTGGACTTGTAGATAGGTACGAACTGGGTGCATAAGAGCTGCATCTTCGGTTGGAGGAAGAGATGAAAGATTAAATAAGCTCTTTGTTATAGATTGCGCAAATAATTGGTGTCTATGGGTGTGTAGTGATGTGTCGTCTCTCTTTGCCCCATAAAGTGCCATAAGAATTGAATTCCAGCTTTGGTTATGCTTTCTGGAGTTGCATTTGGGTCTTTTAAACCGTAAATGGCGGTTTTCAAGCTTGGCTGATTTCTTAAAACCTTAAGGAATTTCATTTTACCCTGTCTGTAGATTGCTGAAGTGATGTCGCACCCACTAAATACATGTAAGAACAAAATGTTTTCTTTCGCAGCCGGGTCCAAGCGTAATGCAGCGGGTGAATAAAGTGTGTTTCCTGCTTTTCCCTTTCCTTGCTTTAAAAAGTATATGTTGTTTTCAGATTTACACAGTCCAGTAAGTATAACATGTAAATCAATGTCCTCACCTACTATCACCTCTGATCCAAATTTGTGTGACATATTAACAGCTGTATTAATTATTATGAGAGTGTCAGCATCTGCTAACGCCTGTTTTACTATAATTTCTTCAGTTTTAAACCGGATGCACAGCATTGGAATCAGCCTGCTTTTATTCCTTCCACTTGCTAGAAATTTAACTTGTGATGTAGTGATTTTCATTGTTTCATCAAAAACTATTTCGACTGTGGGATAATTTTTCATCCGACGAAAGCGTTCACCACTTTTGATTGAGTTTTTGTTGTTCTTATCTGGATGTCCATCAAATACTATAACGGCGTTTCTTGGGTAATGCTTCTTAATATATTCAATGTATTTATCCAAAACAGCTGAGTAAAATTCTTGTTGATACCACACAACTCGGTGAATAAGAAAACCACCGTCAATGACATACTTATAAAGTGTCATTAAGATTAGCATTTTCTGTGATTGGTGTAAACGCCTCATATAGAGCAGAATTTTTCGTTTTTCGCGTTCCTACATTGTCAAAAAGTGAGAGTGGATAAGGAGCCAGTTCATATTGAAAGTAGTATATACTACTTCCAGTAAAACTTGTTGTCATCGACAAACCAACATCGTACGCATTGTAACAATTAATTTTGTCGTCTCCTATTATTCCTGTGCTTAGAGATATTGTATTTTCATTTTGCTGATATAATAGCGTGCGAAACATAGCAGTGCACTTTGTCTTTATTTTTTCAGCGTCCGTCACGGCGCCGGCGTTTATTTTTCAATATTATGGTTTTTATAAGGCAATCAAGAGTCGTATGGAATATCTTTCTCAATACCATTTAAAAAATTATCGGATCGTTGATATTGTTCGTTGTCATATACTATCGTTCCTATATCTTCAATAATGATTTCTGCTGCGGATTTTACTATTCTTAAGCGTTCCTCGTGTTCGTCTTTTTTTGCTCATTTTGCTCATTTATGCTCTCGCTAAAATTTGCTTACCTGTGTATCGAAAACAAATAATGGTTTGAGAGTTTAGTTACTGTAATATCTTCCCCGTATTTTTCCAACAATTTAGTTTTTATTGCTCGCGCATTGGGTATATCACTTTGGTATCCTTCGAATAGGTCGTCTAAATAAAATTGGTTTTCTTCACGATTTGATTCCAAAAATATTCCATATTCTATACCGCCCAATATTAACGTGCATTCGCTCATCGCTTCGGGTAGTATAATAGACAGTAGACACTAAAAATAAAGACGATCGACAGCCGAAGAGGCTGGGAAGAGTCATGATCAGGTGATTTGGCCCCACCCCGGTTACTATGGTGCTGTTGCCGGACAATGAAGAACACAATAAGTCACAATTTGAAATTAAATAACGCTAACTTATATATAATTCAATCAATGTTTGCATTGGATGTTAAATAACTTCAGAACCGGTAAGTTTACAGAATAAATGTATATTTTTGTAAAGAATTTAGTTTTTTTTTTGGTTACTTGAAACTTTTCTCTACAATGCACTTAGTCCGAGATATTTTGAAAAATCCATGAAATAATTATTTTTATATGGGATTTTTCAATATGGCGGCCAGATCTGGAATTGATAGACCGTGCAAATTTAGTATAGTGTTTAACACATCCAAACGAGGAAAATAACCTGTATTGCAGCTTGCCCTCATTTATTTCTACCTAGGCCTATTTAGAACGACGTACCGACTGGCCTCAAATAGTACAATTAAATAAACAGAAATAAAAAAAAAATTGTGTGTGCTTAAGACCACACGATAGAAGTGACAACTTCAACAAGCGGGGTCATCGTTTGTCAGAATTTCGATCCGAGCCTTCGTCGCAGAGATACGGGCGAAAAACGGGTTTCCCTCAAAAAACCTCTCTTAAATTAGAGCCCCGGTCCTCCCCGTATGGTCTAAGGCGGCCCCCCATGGGGCGCCCCTACCATAAAAATTTCGACCTCGTAACTCTTCCCGTTCTCTCGAAATTATTTTTTAAAGTTTTTCCTTCTCCCCCGTCCCCTGGCCAAACGGGTGTGATACGGGGTCCCGTTTTCGTCCAGGATCTTCTTTTTACCCCGGCTACATCCCCTGAAAATTTCAGCCCTCTTCCTATACGGGAACATGCCATACATATTCGAGCGTGACGGCTCCAAGCGTGACGCGTGATGCGTGACGGCTTTACTGAATTCAATCCCCAGGAAAAAAACGCAAAACGCGCCTAAAGAAGTTTTCACTTCAAAAATACTACCTGGTAGTTATACCAAATAGAGTAGCGTTGGTGGGATATTTCTACATAATTTGACGGAGTACGGAAATAACTATGAGAAAACACAAATATAAATAAAGTGATATTTTAAGGGAAAATATTTGCCTATTATGTTTCTGAATTTAACCTTGAATCTAAAAATAACTCGAGCGTCACAACGAACGTATTACATAGTTTGGGTTAGTAACGACGGGCTTTGCAACATGCATTTTACATATTTTCTGAAATATGCACGGTGGTTGGCATTAAGCAAAGTTCTCGAATTAGTATATGTACCGCGTGTTTCCTTATATTTTGCGCCACCAGTGGAACCTCCATGCATGCAAAGCCGCATAACTCTATAAAATGCATTTATTATATTTCCGAATAAGTTCGGAGTTAAGAGTATGAGTATGCGGCTTATCATTTAAGAGTAAATTAAAATAGCATTATTACAATTAGGTACTACACAAATATTAAATTTTATTCCGATGACAATCGTCCTAAATACCTTCAAATATCTATTTGAAAAGTGAATGAATCTTCACGTACCCGTCAGACTATATATGGAGCATTTGTAGTAAAATATGTTCTAGATACTGTAAGGATAAATTCATTATCTGATTTTGCCTAACACACTTCGAAGATGATCATAAATGAAAGCAAAGTTTACGTGTTTGCCAAGAGTACAAAGTGAAAAGTAGTTGTCCAATCACTGAAGTTAAGCAACGTCGGGCGTGGTTAGTATTTGGACGGGTGGCCCAATGGTTTAGTTTTATGAATGTTCCACTTCTACCGCGTGTGAACTCTTTTTAATTTAATATAGTTTTCAATATCGCTCTGCTGAAGTTTTTACTTCGGCCGTGTGGTTTTATGCATACACCTTTTTTAATAGAACAGCCTGTTTATTATTATAATTTTGTATTATACGTAAGATTCTAAACAGATTTCCTGTAGGATGTCATTCTTTTTTAACAACATATCTGATGACACTGACTGACGATTGGCACCATGAGTACTAAATTTAATACCTTGATTGATAGTACCCACCAAGGTACCAAATTTTTATAAGTAAGCACCATTAAATAATTTTCTAAATGTTAAGATAGAAATGTGAAACGAATATTGCCTTATCTCTGAACGTTTTCTTGCTACAAATGCACAAAACAGCCAAAGAGCCTATTTTCATCTGTTTATAAATTCGAAACTATTAATTTCATAAGTATGACATCATATATAAAATCTGTATAGAATGTTACGTATGATTAACAATTATAATAATACACAGGCTGCTCCATTTAAAAAGAGATAAGGTTGATCCAGTGCAACTATAATGACCTCATTAGCAATATTTATTAAGCGTACCATAAAAAGCCCAAGAAGACAAACACAATATTCTCCTGAAACTATTATTTCAATAACCTTGAATCTAAAAATAGATACTAAAGTGCTAATAGCTATAAATTAAAATGGCAACACCGCTGGGCTTCGCAGTGTTACTTTGATGTATATTTGAAAACATGTGGGCTTTTGAACAACCGTAAGATATCTTTTTTGGGCTTCGGAACGTCAAAAAGTTTCTATTCGCTTTTCTGTAAGGAAATCATTGCCCCTCTCCTTTCCCCTCTATAGGTTTTCGATGATTTTAAGACCATAGGTAAAAAGTATACTCGCCTAAACGCCCTGCATGTGCCGGGCTCCAAAACGCCCCATTGGTCTCC
>JAEQML010083423.1:0-10476 GCA_016904865.1 Pissodes strobi | reverse complement strand
ATGTGTATACGAGGAAGTGTTATAAAATAAAGTGTTCTCCAGTCTAAATAAAAATGCAACGACGGATGGTCTAAAAGATAACGTCAAAGCAAAAAATGTAGGCATGCAAAGTTGAGCATATAGGGACTGAAGTTGCTACGCTGACGTTGAAGGAAGCCAAGCAAATATTTTGGTACTCAAGGTGAAATGTTACATACGCAAGAAATGTTTATGTAAAGCATGAAGAATATAGAAGAAGCATACATAAGTTGAAAAGTTGAGAAGAAATATAGAAGAAGATGTTTTTGAGAAAAAAATAAGCGTACATAGTGAGGAAGTATATAAGCAAAAGGTGTTTATGTAAAGCTAATAAAGTGAAATAATGGAGAAATATATAAGCAAAAGATGTTTATATAATGCGTGAGAGCATACGTGGATATATAAATAATAATATAATGTTTCTCTGTCCTACATAATTTACATAAAGCTAGCATAGATATACATAGCGTGCCTATATACATTTAAAGTAAGCCTTGAGTAAGAAAAACTTAAGATATGAGAAACATAGAATAAAATAAATATATGGGAATATGTATATGTAAGCGATACCAAGAAGTGTATAGAAAAGCAGTAAGAAATTGTAAATAATGTATATATAACCTTACCTTGAGAACATGCCGCATGGGTTACAACCCAGGAGCAGTCAAGACTCGTTGCAGCCCATACAGGACGGCCAACCAGCAAGTGTTTCCATTCTTCGACTGGGGATTTCTAGAAGATAAAGAAGTATAAGAAATTGTAATATATGAATGAAATACGTGCAGCAGTAGACAACGAATTAGATAATTTAAGAAATAATTCAATAATAACAAACCTTAGATCAAATCTTACCAAGTATCTAATATTGCCAAAAATCATATTCACGATACTTATATTTGATTGTATTCTTTAGCCCATCCAATGCCAACACACACACGAAGAAGCGGCAGACAGCATTGCAAATGAAGACCACTACAAGCACCATCTACCAGACTTTGTGTAAACCTAGCAGTACGCAACAGAAGGAATCTGCGAAAATGACATATGCAGTCGCCATCTGTGACCCACGGAAGCGTAACGTATAATTTCCTATTAATTAACATAGCATTGTTAATAATAACTCATCGAAGTGGCACAAGAATGCATTGCAAGGCGATAACTTAAGAAAATAATAAGATTCATAAAGACATATGATATGTTGCAAATATATTTTATTGCTTTAAACAAAACTGGCATGTTGAATTAAGTCAGCAAGTAAAATAAATTGTCATTTGATATAACCATATAAGCAAGTTTTGGATAGGTCAAGAAATATAACTGAGTTAATAAACTATGATGTTAGCAAATATTTTATGCATAAAAGGAAAGTCTATATACTATATAGTTTTGATAAATTTGTAAATAATGGATTTAAAAATAAGAAGTAAAGAACAATGGTTAATTAGAATATAGACAAAACCGGCTTCTATTTCTTTTAAAAATGATGTAATATTATTAATATAGGATAGGTAATTTATGTTAAGACAGAGCCGCAATAAGTTGATTTTTAATACCAAGGATAAAATTCATTATCTTTATATATAAGCCCCATTTAATAACTTATAACCGATATAAAGACAATGAATTAATGTCACCTCTGTTGGGATGGACGCATCTTAATAGAGGAGATATCATACGAAAGGCATCTTATTGTCCATAGACATAAAAATCTAGTTTTAAAAAGTGGCATTATAAGCCAGTATAAAAAGATGTTCTCAAAACGGATAGGTTTGCACTAGATATAAGGTAGAATAGATCAATAAGCTTAAAGAAATCAAATCGAGAGAGTTTTTATCATATATAATTAGTAATAGTTAAAAACAGAACCGTATTTAAATAATACGTTTGTCACGTAGTTGCTTTATTAACACAATGAATATTGAGACGTAAAACGTTATTGTCCATAAAAGCAAATAAATTTTGAAATAATACATCTCAAGTAAACAGCCGGGTTTATGAAATTATGATTTTGTTAATAAGACAACAAAAAACGTCAGAAATAAGAAAACATAGGATAAGACTATAACATTGTTAGTACAACTTGTAAAATTATTTTTCTTTTGTTACATGTACCTATAACTAGCACACAGAGCGAGGCAAACCATACAAGAACTTACTACATGAAATGGAAATGGGTGGATCTAAGCCAGAACAAGTCCACTGACGAAATATGTATTAAATTATATTAAAATTAGGTGCAATACAGTATGTCTTCTCGAATTGAGGTCGGTTTTCTCTCTTTTAAAGCCAATAAGTCAGATTAAAACGTTGGGGACCAACGTTATCAGGGAGGGGGAATGTGTGAACTAATTAAAATCATTAATTAAATATCACCCTGTCGCAAGTTTGAACTTGAACTTGAAAAATGTTATATAAACATTCACTGTTAATTATAAACAATTTGAGCGGTCGACGGGAGCGACTTTAATCCTTAATGATGCAATCATCAGCATTTTGTAACATATAAATACGCCGGCAAACGCCGAGTAAATCAGACTTTTGGGTCTCTCAAACCGCTCAGACTGGTTGCCGTACAGCACACAGGTGCGTACGCTTCTAGCTGTTCTATCCCACAACCCCCATAACTGAGAACACTTATACACAGGTATAAGGTTGTCAGGTCCTTACCTAACCTGGGTGAACGTATGCATAGGTATACGGCATTCGGGGGCTACTAAAAAGTATAGAGAGAGTCGAATTTATGAAGTATTAGAACTTCTAGTAAAGGGATAGTTTTTGGGGAGTTTTAAAAAGTAGTGAAAGTGCCTTAGCAATTTGTGATAAACTTAAAATACTTACCTTATAAATATCAGAACAAATACCTAAATAAAAGACAACCGCTCACATAAACTTTATTAATAAAATAGTAACGTCGCTTGCTAGACAAACTTTGAACTAAGCCTCCCTCGAGAAGACATGCATTTCATATTAATTGAGTATAGTGTAAACTCTTAATTCATCTATAATCTTAAACACGCCTTTATTAGTATACAATCTAACCGTTGTTAAGTTTGTTTGTAAATAAACTTGTTATTGTTTTTATCGATGTGTCTCCTTTATTATCTCTTCTCAACTTGACGTAGTGCGTTCCTAAATCTGAGTTGCTCTCCTACACGCCAAGTAAGGCGTGTCGTCACAGATAAAAAATTCAAGTCGTGACAATATAAAGAAAAGCCAAAACTTGAGAAACTATATGACAGTTTATCCAAACTATATAAACAATTAAACATGAAACATATAAAAACACTTGCAATAACACGTAAAGGATGGAAATTAGATTCTTCAGAATGGGATTTATTAAAGAAAATGATCTATGACATTTTTAAGAAAGGCCAGATAAAAGTTTTAATATGCAAGCCAGGATTGCGAAACGAAAATGTCACAGATGACACGGAGCCAATTTTAAACATAAATGTAGAATATAACGCCAAATGTTGCAAATTAGGGTTAGCAAAAGATTACGTCATACAGAAAGACAAAGTGGAAACACTGGAAATACAAGCGATGGGTCAATTAAAAGAGGGATCAACAGTCTGGAGTTGCAGATACAACTCAGACTGGCTTGCATCGAAACGATTAACCATTCAATCACATATGTATACAGATGGCGAAAGAATGTTTATAAAAGTAGGTGCACGATCTTATGAACCAGTAAAATTATATAAAGGATCAACCTTGGCATTATTGGAAGAAACAGAGCCCAATATGGAACCTACTTTAAGTTTAAACCTTAAGGAAAAAAGCCTGGAGAATGATGAAATAGTAACCTTGCAAGATCACAACTTGGGAAAAACTAACCTTACAAAACACGTCATAGACATTGGAGACGCGAAGCCAATAAAAAGCCGACCATACCGAGTGTCGCAAAAAGAAAGAAAAATCATTGATGAACAGATAAACGAAATGCTAGAAAGCAACGTCATACGACCATGCCATTCCCCCTGGGCGAGCCCTGTAGTATTAGTCAAGAAAAAGGATGGAAAAGCAAGGTTCTGTTGCGATTATAGGAAAATTAATCAATGTACAAAGAAATCAAACTGGCCTCTACCGCAAATAGATGATATTCTAACATATTTAGGAGATGCGAAATACTTCAGCACCCTGGATATGTTCTCAGGATATTGGCAAGTCCCAATAGAAGAGGAATCTAAACAATACACGGCATTTGTGGCACAAGGGCACGGCTCATATGAATTCAATGTACTAAGTTTTGGTTTATGCAACGCTCCGGCCACGTTCCAAGAACTGGCAGATAAGGTATTTTGGGACATGAAATGGAAGGAAGTGTTAATTTATCTAGATGACATTATTATTTTTTCACGCACAGTAGAAGAACATATAGAAAAACTCAGAAAAGTGTTTGAACGGCTGCGACAAGCCAACCTAACATTGAAACCAAAAAAGTGTGAGTACCTCAAAAAACAAATACGAATTCTGGGATTTAAAGTCAGTGAGGAGGGCATTCTCCCAGATGATGACAAGATAATCTGTGTTAAAAACTTCCCAAAACCCAAAAAAGTTAAGGACGTGCAAAGCTTCTTAGGATTATGTAATTTCTATAGAAAATTTATACAAAATTTTTCTACAATCGCACGTCCTCTACACGAGTTAACAAGAAAGGCAACAAAATTCATATGGGGAACACAGCAAGAGGAAGCATTTCAAAACTTAAAAGATAAACTTATATCAGCTCCAGTACTACATCACTTTAATCCAGTAAAAGGAACGATCCTACGAACTGACGCATCAACGAACGGAATTGGGGCCATTCTACTGCAAGAAGATGAAACCAAAACGGCACATCCAGTGGCTTACATAAGCCGAAGTTTATCAAATTGCGAGAAAAATTATTCTATAAGTGAGCTAGAGTTATTAGGGGTGGTTTGGTCAATAGGATACTTAAGGCATCTGATATATGGACAACCAATAAAAATCGTCTCTGACCACCATGCACTCTGCTGGTTGCACTCAATAAAAGAGAGCAATCGACGTTTAGCCAGGTGGGCACTGAAATTAGCAGAGTACGATTATACGGTAGAATACAAGAACGGCAAGGCACACAAAGACGCCGATTGTATGTCTCGAAATCCAGTATTTCCAGCAGAACAACAAAACGAAAATGATCTGGATGAACTACCAACATTCGCCCTCAAAACGGAAGAGTTAAACGAGTTACAGGAAAAAGATCCAGAAATTAAGCAACTCAAGCAAGCCATACTAAGCCCAGATGATGGCAATATAAATATAGCAACCCGACGCAGATCAAAAAACTTTAGAATAATAGACAACACTCTATACAAAGTAAACTCTAGCTCAAAAGGCCTACAAAACCTCTTGGTAGTACCTAAAATTATGAGAGAAGAGATAATGTGGGAGTTGCACGCGTCACCCACCTGCGGTCATTTAGGACTTACAAAAACGCTGGACAAAATAAAAAACAGATTTTTCTGGACAGGAATGCTTAAAGATATTGAGAAATACATAAAAGGTTGTCCAGATTGCCAGGCCAGGAAAGGACAGCAGTATAGAAAAACACCAGGCTTATTACAACCAATTCAAGTAGGCCTAATATTTGATAAACTGGGAATCGACCTGCTAGGTCCATTTCGAAGAAGCAACCAAGGAAAGACTATGATAGTCGTAGCAACGGATTATGCTACAAGATACGCCATCACAGCCGCACTGCCTAATGGAAAGGCCGGCCCAGTAGTTAAGTTTTTGTTAGAAAAAGTGTTTCTAATGCATGGGATTTCAAGGACATTATTAAGCGATAGGGGTAAAACTTTTCAGTTGGAGCTAGTAAGAGAAATAGGACGAATAATGGGAGTAAGAAGTCAATTTACCACAGCTTACCACCCATGCTGCAATGGCCTAACCGAAAGGCTAAACAAAACCATTGCAGACATGCTTTCTTTATATTGCAATACTCAGCAAACAGTAGTTATATCCCATTCATAACATTTGCATATAATACAGCTATACAGGATACAACAAAATTTAGTCCATTCATGTTAACCTTTGCAAGGGAACCTACACTTCCAGTAGAGGCAGTTTTAACAAATAATGAGACAGAAACAGACACTTTACAAATCAGGGAAAAGGCGCTAGCAATAAGGGCAATAGCAGCAGAAAATATAAAGAAGAGTCAGGAAAAAATAAAGTACGATTTGACGACAGACACAGAGATCTACAGTTCCAAGTAGGAGACAAAGTAAAAAATATTTATCCCTATAAGAAAAGTGGGACGTAGCGAAAAACTATTGTTAAGGTGGTTTGGGCCATATAAAATATTGAGAAAAATGGGGGAAGTAAACTATGAAGTAGAAAAAATTGGAGGAAGGAAAAAGGTTACAGACACTGTTCACGTCAGTAGAATGTTGCCGTATCATGACCCATGGACTGAGACAGCTCCTATCTGTAACGACGATGTCGAGGAAGGAAGCAACAGTGAAGAAGAGGATACGGACAACCTAACGTCTACACAATTATGTATGCAGAAAGAAGACAGTGAAACCAACGACTTCGAAAAACGGGTATTAGCTCTAATAGGTGGAGATAGGCCTCAATTGTAATATAAAGTCCAAGAGCACGTAGGAAATTATTTATATAAGACACTTAGGAGGTTAGGGAGGTATATAGATATATAGAAATAGACAATATACATAGAAGAATTGGCATAGTATAAATGCATAGGAGAACTAGAATAAGTGGTATTAAAATGTAAACTATATGTGAGAAAAGTAGTATGCAAAATAAATAGGAGAAACAAACATGAAGATATATATAGCAGAGCACAAGTAAATGGATCTAAAGTCTTCTCCGGCCTAAAAGAAATTGCAACGACGAATTATCTAAGAAAGAACGTCATAGTAAAGATTTTAGGCAGCGGAAAGTTGAGCATAAGGACTGAAATAGCCAGACTAACGATAAGGAAGTTCAGCACATTTTTGGTACCGCAGAAGCTCATTTGAAATGTTTACATAAAGAAAGAAATGTTTATGTAAACCGAGAAGAATAAAGAAGAAGAAAGAAATGTCTATAAGGAGTATAGAAGAAGCATACATAAGTGGAAGAAATAGAGAAGATGTTTATGAGATAAGAGGCATACATAAGCAAAGGTTGTGTATGTAAATCATAAATAAGGTGAAATAATTGGAGAATTAATAAGGACATTTTATGGAGAAGCATAAAGAAGTTGAAACAAGTGAGGAAATATATAAAGATGTATATCTAATATGAGTTTAAAAATAAAGCATACATATACAAGGAAGTAGTGACGCTAATAAATTAAGTATAGATAGAATAAAGTAAAGTTTAAGTAAAGAATAGGAAAGTAGAAAAACTAATGGACTAATTATAAATAAAGGGAGATAGAATAGAGTGCCTACAGATTAAGTAAATAATAAGGAAACCTAAAATAGAGGAATGTAACATAAAGAAATTAGTAATAAAAATATATATATGGGTGTATAGAGAAACAATATAAATATATCAGAAAAAATAATAAAATAATAAGTTGTAAGAAACATAGCAATTTACCAAGTTACCAGATCCTTGCGAGCTTGGTTCAATCATCTCAGAAGGTGCAGATGTGCACAGGCATGGTGGAATCGCTATCTGGAATACACCCGAAGCATTCAAGTTTTTCAAGAAACCAGACCTAAAAAACAGAGAAATGCTTAAGGCAAAATAATAAAAAAGGGGCTGAGCAAAGGGCAATACAATTGCAAACAATATCTAAATAGTGGAAGGTATATATAGTCGGACGTAATTTGAACAGCAGCAGCGAGACACTTGATATCTGACAAAAAAAAATAATAATAATAAAATAAAATTAATATTAAGCAATGGAAATTAACCAACACTTATCGAAGCCAGTAGGTCGCAAGGACTCATAGTGTTCTTATACCATACTTCTGAAAAACATTACATTACAGTAATAAGATCAATAATAATTAAGCTTCACACAATTCTTTTCCATATCAAATTTGCAGTAACACAGGTCACCTACAGAGTGGAATGAATAAAATAACATTTCTATAAAACTTTCTTCCATAAAATGTAGTACAATGCCAAATGGGTCTGCAACGCTAACCTCACCCCTCTACTCTTACTCAGTAAGCAACTCTCGATGTTCTACCAATCACTTGCATTACATAACAATCCGCAGTAAATATGTATATAGTTATGGAAAGAAGGGATAGATAAAAAGGCAAAACATGTATAGGATAGTAAACCTATGTAACCTAAACTAATGTATAGGATAGTATAAAAGTAAAACTTACCAAACTGATCCATAAGATTATGTTACATTAGCTACAAACTTGTGTAAATCCAGAGGTAGAAATATCACCACACGATAGCGTCCGAGGGATCCATACCATCCACGTACAACTTCCCAGAGCAAGACAACGCAGATGCTTCCACGTCCTTCAAAGTCAAATGCCTAAAAGATGGAAATAATAATAAAAGACTGAAGTATATGAAAGACAAATCAGTAGCAGTAGATACGAAGTAGATATCTAATAAACAGCTGGAATATATAACATTGATAAATTTTTCTTGTCAATAGTCAAGCCCAACATGGAATACATGGCCAAAAAGGGTCATTTACCCTGACCACACCTTTTTCTAACCTCAAACCCAGTCACGCGAAATGTTTCCAAGAAATTCAAACTCATGCTCATGCATCCAACACCCTTGGATTAGAGTTTTTATATGCTCTTGCATTTATTCTCATTTTCAAACAGGACAAAGATAATGATTATAAGAAATAAAACGCTTACCTCTCGTTTCGACGTATCTGCCAATATTCTTATATCAGGCAACTTCCTGGTCACATTGAAAAAACTGCATTTCAGAAGCATAAAACCGACCATAAGGTGCAAAAATCGAACACAACTCATCGCCATTGCATCAATTTAACAAATTTTAATATAATTTATTTGATCTAGGCGATCCACCAAGCAACAAACTCCACTGTCATCGAAGAAAGAAACAGCAGTCACAGCAATTTTTATCAGAGGTCACGGCGACGACGAATTGACAGGGGTACCAGTCAAAGGAAATAAAAACGAAGAAAGCACCAGAACTTCTGGGCGAATACTCGTTCAAGTAGAGATGGGGCAGACATATCGATACTCAACAAGGGACACGAAGCAAAGATGGATACTTTCTCAGCAGTATTCAAAGGGCGCCATCTAGCCACCAAGAAGTGAGGGACAAGCCAGAAGAAAGAAAATATTGTAGCGTAAAGTATAAGATACCTTTTATTTATTAATGTTATAATGTTACATATTAGAGTAATTGACTGTACGATATTTCGTGGAACTAAAATCTGTAAATTGTGTACAGATAAACATTTTTAAATATAAACATGGTCAGCAAGCATAAATAAGTCGATTAAGAGACGATAAAAAGTCAGCCGATTTTTGTATAAGTCAACAAGTATTACTGAGTCTAATAAACTGCTATAATTAAAGACATTAAATGCAGGGAGTAAATGTTAGTCTCGTACACAGGACCGCATTTAAATAATATAATGTTAGATGTATAAAATAATTTAATAAAATATAATTAATCAAATTTTTTCTTTATGGAATTATCTGCAATATGGGTAATATAGTTAAATTTAATGTGGGAAAACAAGCCCATCTGTATACATAAATAAGCCTGATAATTTTCCATGTAATGGATATGATAAATATAGTTGGGTAATATTAACAACAGTATCGACTTATTTGGATTATGTAATGTAAATAATTATAGAAATAAGTGCTTTAAACTATCTTCCTAGAATTAAAATTGTTTATAATTAGAAAGCAAAGTTCAACTAGCGGGGGATGGACGCATTCCCTGTTAGCTGTAACTATAGCAATTATGCAAACAAGCGTTGATTGTCGAATAGGCGCCTATTTGACAGTCAACGGTAAAGTATAGATATTTCAAATATGCAAACTACTTAGTGGAGGATTCTAAATTCTACTTGTTTTCTGTTAATCTAGAATTAGAGTTAAGTATAAAATTTCAAAGACAATTTATAAAAATATGTTTCTTTTTTATTTTATGTACCAAGCACCAGTGGATGTCCATACTAGTCTCTCCAGCAGGCTCTTACTTATGATACCCTCAAACAGTTCAATGGTATGTCAATGCTAAGACATATAGACTGCAGTGGAGGCTAGAGGGAGTTACTAAGGATCAGCCTGGATCCAGAAAGTAACAAGACCACTGCTGGATATTTTTTTATGCTCTATAAATTATAATATCACATAGTATTATGCGGCAAGTTTTTTCGAATTGAGGTCTTTCTTTTTTGAGCTATAGCGGTCGCATTAATGTTGGGGACCAACATTTAGAGGGCGGGGGAACGTGTAATCTACTAAAATGCATAAGCTACTAAACAAATATCACCCTGTC
>JAEQML010083422.1:0-10476 GCA_016904865.1 Pissodes strobi | reverse complement strand
GCAGCTTAAGCAGACGCGCTGAGTCCGAGAGAGACTCCATCTCTCCAAAGAATTTCCTCCAGCTGTCTCTTTTGCTGCGTCGAACCTCGATTTTAAATTTCCTTCTGGCTTCCAGATACACATCCCAGAGCTCCTGCCGCCCTTCCCTGAAAGCGTGGCGGTGTGATCTTCTTACGTCTTTTTTAAGACGGTCCAGAGTATCACTCCACCAAGGCAGCCTCTTGGCGCTCGCTTTCTTAAGTGGGCACGCTTGTTCATAGGGGTCGACGATTATACTGTTTAGCTTTACCACCTTAATTTCTAATTCTTGTTTTGATGAAACAGCCTGCCCTAAAGTTCCCATGGACATTACCAGACTTTCCCTAAATTTGTTCCAGTCTGTTGCCCTCGGAATTCTTTTCAGTGGCTTCTCCATCTTATCCGAAATAATTTCGAATCGGATCATTCTATGATCGGACATAGTTATGTCCCTACTTACCCTTCAATTGACTACCTTTTCCGCAAATGCTCGAGTTACAGGATCTAAGCTAATAGTCAAATGTTGTTCTTTTAATGAAGCGTATTGTCCAAAAGTGTCAATTACTGGTGCGTTTGCTTTACATACATTATTTTTCGCTTACAACTGATTGCTATCTTTAAAACATGAAAAAATCTTTGTAAATGCAAGTCGAGATTTAAATACGATAGTTTTCGTCGCTAGCATCTACGGTGTTCCCATCGTCAGTCTGTTCTATACTCGACAAGGAAAAACATCCTCATTGCATTAGAATTAGTACACGATTGGAAAAATATATTTTGAAGTAAGCTTTTAATTTTTCTAAATATTGTGACCTATTGGGACACGGCCAGGGCATAAAATATGAATCATAACCAAAATCGATGTTTGCTTGGGCTTGCTTCATTATAAGCATTTTATTATATACTAAATTACGCACTTGATGCATTAAAAGTTGGGAGAAATCGATGTTTTGGAGACCTTTTTAGGAGTCAATGACATCTACTCTAAATCCAGGACAATGTCGAAAAATCGAGACGTTTGAATTCGAAGGCTCTTGGCCTGAAAGTAACTCAAATGCATGACAGGTGTCATAAATTTGAAGACAATGCCTCAACCTTTTGGTAATTTTTCGCACGAAAATGCATTTACAAAGTTTTAAATCATTTAGCGCAATTTCAGGGAATAACAAATGTGTAGTTTTGAATTCACTCACGTTAAGCAATGTAAAAAACTAAAAGCTGAATGACAAATTTATTTATCTCTTCTCGTTTATCAACTTGGCATCTTTAATTTCCTCTTTGTTTACATAGATATTGGACCGCTCAACACTCAACCAGACCTTTTTTTCTACAGGAGAAAAAAATGTTGCCCGTTGGCCCTAAAATATTTTTAATTAAGAGCGCCCATCGAAAAAAAAGCTCTTAATATACGTGCACCAAGCGAGCAACGTATCGTATATCAGACTCGTCTTTTTTTCTTGCAGAGTATTAACCCCATTCGTTTGACAACAAAAACACACCCGAACCCGCCACATGTGTGAATATAGAATAAAACACTTCTAAAACGGGTAAAAATACCGTAATAGTCGACGATGCCAGAACGGCTTTAATTTGTCTTTTTCGTTTATTTTTTAGTACTTGTCATAGTCCAAGCGAAACAGAGACTAAGAACCAATATGTTTTACTTTCAACAATTCCTTCAATCATTGTTTTGATTATGTCGATACCATTTGCATACAGCTAATAGGGCTCGACATATAATTAATATAATTATTTCTCGTGTAATTTCGGAAAAATTGATACGTAATATATTTATTGTAACCTAGACAAAATCCGAATCCACATGGGCACATCGAAGGAAGTATCTATCTGCTTTACCTGAAGAAACCAATGTGAAATTGTACCACCTTAACGACGGTGCATCAACAGGTTAGCATTTTTAACCATTTGGCTTCTGGAGAAAGTACATCTTGCAAGGATGAATTTTATAAATGTTAGAGGTTTCCTCACAGACCCTTCTGCTTGCCCGATTCCGCTTTGAGTTAGTTCTTCTAATATTACCAGGGTATGCATCCTTTTATTTGTCAGTTGAGATGGGGATAACATCTAAGGAATTAATATGACTTATATTGTTAATGTGATTTCTTATACTTACATCTTCTATCTAAATTAGTATCAACTTGAATTTTTGTTTACGGTAATTTCAGCGTCGTAAATGCTCGAAATCCGATCATTCTTTCCTCCATGAATGTATTCATCTATTTAGTTCAGAAAATAGCTTGCGCGAGAATTACAGGTGCTATAATGCCGGCGCCCACCAGGGCTCTTAAAAGGCTGACCGATTTGCCTCCCTTCCATCTACTTTTCGATGACTTGAGGTCTGCGTACTGACTGAAAGGTCTCGATCACTTAAAGAACAATAAACAGCACGAGGGAACACATCAAAGTCTGGAGGAGGGGGGCTGATGAATGTTCGGAACTCTTAATGAGAGATAACATATTCCCCACCTTCAGGTCTAGTAGACCTCTACAGTAAATGGGATCGTCGGGTACCCAGATGGCCCCAAAACGGATAGTGATACTAACTAACCATAGGGCCAAGACTATTTTGTTTATGGGACTTATGCAGCTGTGTTCCAGGTCGAGATGTATGCGACCCTCAAATGCGGATATGAAAACCTGTTAAGTGCCTTCAGAGAAAAGAATATCTACATCCGCATGGACAGCGGGCTGTTTCGTCAGATCTTGAGTCTGATGGAGTTAATTTTACGCTGGGGTCTGAGTGTTGGAACCTCTTGGAAGAATAGACTGAGTTTTATTTGGATTTCTGGATACTCGAATGTCCCGGAGAACGAGGAAGCTAATCGTCTGACACATCAGGGTTTTGCAATGCATTAAAGGTATATCTTAACCTTATAGCATGGCCGCCGATATCCTAAGGAATCCAGTGAATGTACAGACCAAGAATCTATGGTAGAGTACTCCAGGAGGGAGGCTGGCTGGACTACTGTTGGGTGACCCAGCGCTTCCTAAGGTGAGGGGCTTATTGGTTCTGAATAGAAAGAACATGAGGCTTGTGGCAAAGCTCCTCACCGAGCACTGTCGCTTGAACAGGCATTTGCACCTGCTGCAGGTTGTAGAAGATCTGGAATTCAGGTGGCGCTTGAAGGACGATATATCGTTCACTTATGTTCTTACTGAGTGCCCAACGTTAGCTAGGATAAGATAGGTGCACTTTGGAAGATCCAACCCTTGAAGCTGTGTGCCTTCGCTAAGAATCCAGACTGATGACTTACGAGGCATCCACGTTTCAAAGTCCTTTATTTGTTTATGTATTTGTTCCAATTAAAATTTTGGGTCAATTTTATAGGTTGGGTGCCATCAGTGGCGGCTCGTGGTAGCTCTAACAGGTGAGGCCATAACCAAAACGGCAGAGGCAATGAACCGCAGGCAAAAAACTTTCAATACAACGCCCAAATTTTGACAAAATTTGTCAATAATATTATTTTTTATGAGGAATCAGGGTATGTGAGTATGGATTATATATATTTTTAAATAAATGCCAACATTTTTCGCAATGTTCAGTAAGTTCCCAATTTCGCTTAATTAAGTATTCATATATCTCCTCGATTAGAAGCCTCATTTTCATTCATATTGAGCACTTGATTAAATAATTTAGCGAATCGAAATAGCAGCCATTTCTTTCGTATGTTAAATTGCACTTGTGCCAACAAATTAATAATGAAATTTTATGTCCACTTAGCATACTCCGGTTCAAATATTGAAAAAACTGAAAAATTCACTAAGAAATTATCAACTTACTGACTTAGTTTCGTTTCAAATGTCAAAGAAGCCAAATGAATGTTGATGATCATGCACAACAACACGAAGACGTAGAAAACAGAGCCAAATTGCTAAATACATAGCTCTAATTCAAGAGGACCACTCAAGACGGCAACTAGCTCTAATCTTAAATTTCTGTCACACTCTCACAAATAAGACCTGGAGAAGGTGTTAAATTCATGAATTATTAGAAGAAGGCCGTTAATACGCAGAATCAGTTAATAGAGACCATAGGAATCAGAGTAAGTACCCAAACGATACAAATAGGCTTCACCAACGTCAATTTCATCATGTAAAGTAGCCCCTTTAAGTCCTGATCATCGTAGCGAAAGAAGGTTGTTTAGTGAACAACATTTGGAACTTGGAGCAGCCGAGCAACGTATTGATCACTGACGAATCCATATTCTGTTTGAATGCGATCCGAGTTTGGAGACGCCTGGTGTACGTTATTTAGACCACACTGTGGAAGAAAAAGTTCCCTTTGGAGGTGTAACCATCATGGTTTGGGGTGGGCTAACGTTGAATCGATGCACTGACCTGGTCACAATTTGTGAGAAGTCCTATACGATATCTAGGTATACGGGCAAAATTTTAGAACAGGGCAAAATTCCCTCAATGCCCAAAATATTGAAGTTATGGATTAGCCCGGCCGCAGTCCGGACCGCAATGCAATCGAGCACGTTTGAGACACACTTGGGTAGTGCCAATCTAGGACCTTCAAGCATTGAAGAAATCCTTCTGGAGGACTGGTGGAAGCAACTGACTCCGTAGGTTATCTGGAAAGTATGCTTCTTGAGGTTTTAAGAGTTAGAGGAGGCCATACGTTATTAATATTTGAGAGCGTGTTTATTAAATCAAGCTTAACCGCACATTTACGATCTTCTTTCTTACTTGTAAGCGCCACAGGTAAATTACAATAAATTGTTACGTTTTGAGAGAAAAGCAAACTATATTGATGTGTCCCGAAATCTTTTTATGAAAATTATGTTTTTCTCAAAAAAAAAACATTTTATTGGAATACCCTGTATAGTATTTTTTCATATAAAACAAGCAATTGAAAGAACATTGTCTAGAAAAGCGGTTTGGTCTGTATTTTCATTTACTTTCCTCTGTTTTTATGATTTCTTGTTTTATGCGCCTAAATTATGACTTGATTGCATACATAAATAAATACGGTTTTTAACAGTTTTATGCCGAAAATTAAATATAAATAAGAAAATAACTATTTCAAACAAAGCCTCAAAACCCGGAACAAGTTAAATTTTTCCAAAGTTTTTGCTTTTACTTATTCACTTAATTGAATAATTTTTCCTGTAAAAGGAAAATTCCTTACCACTGAAGAAAAGAAAGATTAAAACTCGTTATATCTGCCTAATTGGCAAGAACGGTTGTCATTATCATTGGCTCTTAATGCGTACCTGCGCACTTGCATTTTCACATAACAATATAATAAGAATGTATATAATGTGTTATTTGTATGTACCATATCCAATTTTATTTTCTATTCTTATTTTGTGTTATTTGTCTGTTTATCTCAACACACCATGACTATAAATTTAGACATTATTATTATTATTTTTTACTTCTTCTTTAATTTAGGTAATTTTTAATTTTTTATTTATTTTATTATTATACTATGATTTTATTTGATATTGCTGATGTACCAGTAATACATAGTAACAGTTAAGTTACTTAATATTCACTATTTTTTTCTAAATAGTATCAAAGTACAGTGGCGCAAACTTCAATTATTAAGGTACCAACAGAAGTACCTATTATACGACCAAATACATATGTATGGGTATAGCAGACATAAATCCATTTGCCTGGACTATTAATATGAAAAAGATCATACTCCACGACTACTAGGATGATAAATAACACATATTCCATCCTTTTCTAAAAAATTCAAGACAAGTGCACATCGATATCATGTTACCCGGAGAGAGGTGACAAAAAACGACCAGCCACGTGCAGTCCACCAATCACGATCGAGCAAGTAAGGGAAAGAAGATGTCATTAACATTCGTTTATAAATTGTTTTGTTTAGACCTGTCTAACGGGCATTAAATAAAATTTTAAGATTGTACAACTGTTACAAGGGATTAAATGAAATGCAATAACATTAATCTTTTATTATTCGAATAAAAAATTTATTTTATACATAAAATGCATTAACACAACACCCAGGGATGGGTATGGACCGAAATAAAATATATTGCTACATGCTGCATACGCATTTTCACTTTCATTTTTATTATTTTATTCACTTGTGTACTATCACATAAAATTACTTCTAAAGGTCACACTATATGTAAGAGCAGTTTTGTTTTGTTGCATACCACCCCATGGCTATTATTTATTATTATCATTATCTTTATTATTATTTGTTTCAAATTTCTTATGGATTACATGATTACACCAAGCTCTACCTATCCCATACTAAGGACGATATAGCACGTATCTATCTGATTAATTGATTAGATGTTTTATCCTTAAGTCCTCCAGATGGTCTATTAGCATCTCCGGAACAGTTCCAGTTATTGATACTGTTAATGAGTTGATTCCGACGGTCTCCACTTTCAACATCTGTTTGATCTTTGCTGCTACTAGTTGGTCTTAGTAGCATAGGTGATTTGAAGATTACGGTTGAGAGACATTGCGAGGTCAATAATGGCTACATCTTTTGTAGATTTATTATGTATTATAATGTCAGGTCTATTGGCATTTATTTTGATACTTGTTCTAATTTCACGGACTCCACATAGCTTATGGTTGCTATATTACATGGTCTTGGATTGCTCGCCTAAATCCTGCTTTAGCCATAGATTAAAGTCTTCGCCATCCATTTCGTCTTGATTGAGATGATGTGAATGAGTTCCATGCATCTCCTGTTATTTTATCTTTGCAGTTGGTTGTGGAGTGAATGGTTTTGGTCAGCTATTACATATCTCGATCCCGTAGGCGAAGTGGACTACTGAATCTACTTTACATATGATTGGAATGTGACATTTTTGTTACCTTTAGCATAAGATTGTTGATATCTGGATGGTTTTGGATCTTATACATCAGTGTATAGAATAGGTAGGCAGATGATAGGTCGATACCGCTTTTGTTTTCTAATTGTATACATTGAACATTGAATTGGTGATGATTCTGCATCATCTGCTGGTAGTCTCGGCAAACTACTAAAGGATGGAATTGATATGTCTTGTATGCAGCACAGGTCACTCTGCTGAGTCTAAATCAGGATATGTCCATTTGTATTGCGCCGATTGATGCCTATGATATTTACGAGACAAAAATAGCAGTCGTTGAGATGGTATCTTATTTCCCTCCAAACCATTGGTATTGGTACTCCTCTTTCCAACTGTTCACTGCTACAAATGTATAGCCCAATATTTATCCTGGCCTTTCAAATGAACGCCCATATAAGCCAGGTAACTCCTTTTCACAAAGCTAGAAATAAGTTTTCTTTCAAAGTGTATTCATCACATATATAACAAAATTGTCTGGCTAATTTAAAAGAACGAAATGAAAATTTACACACAGTAGCATAACTTCATCTACGACAACTCAATAGTAAACTGAACCGAGTAAAGCAGAGGTGGACACGACATAATATGGACGAGGTATTAATTAGTTCGTGGTGGAGGCTACGCAGGTATACTCGAAGAATGGTCCGGTTTTACGGTCTTGACTAATACTCAAGAAACTGGCTAATTAGATTCTACTTTTAGGTACAAAATTTCAATTATAGCCTCTAAATATATAATTATTTCACTTTTGTGTTATCTTTTATTCGAAACAAAATAAATGAACTTGATATATCTCAAAAACTAGAGCACGTCAAAATATCAAAAATATATTCCAACACCAAAAAGAAAATAATCTGTTGGGCTATGTTTTGATCAACCAAGTATTGGTTTTGAACGCGATATTACTAGTATGATAGTAGAAATTCAGGTGGCAATTGTAAATGGAATACCAGATGATACTGTCGTACCATAAAATGACTTTAACTAGTTGTTAACACTTAATAACATTTAGGTCACAGATCATGTCACAGTAATTCTAAATCCGACTCTTCTAACACTTTTGGGAACTATAGTCTTAACGTGTTTTATAAAGCTTAGATCTTTGTCAAACTACCCCGTAGTACATTGAACCTGGTCCATCAGTATCACTGATTTTATGACTGAAGAACATAGAACTCTTGAATTTACACAAAGTGCATAATCTTGGATATAAAGCACTCAACTTAAAATCATTGGTTCCACGCTTTTTTGCCAATATATTAATGTCATGTTGAATATAAAAAAGGTAGTTATACACAAACAGATTCTGTCACAGAGAAGAACTTTAGATCCTCAGCATTTACAACGTGCAAACAGGAGCACAACTATAATGATGCTGCTGAAGTTAAAGCGTCATACCTCCGAAGACATAGGCATCTATTTTTCGATGGTGCCACGAAACAAGGGGCTTGGGCAGAAGCAGAGGGGTTTTAACCAGAAGCAACGGGACAATCATAATAAATCTAGGACGCCACTGATAGATGATGCCAACACAAAGGCTTCTAAATCCAACAGACCGGCACCTATCAAGGATACAAACAAAGATTCAGCCAAGCTGAAAACAGTGCAGACGATGGCTTTCTTTTCAGGACTCCAGAAGCAAGTGAATGCCTTATTTTGAAATATCTCGAAAACAACATTTTGAGGATAAAATTCCGACGCGACAAAATCAAAACTAAGAAGGACAAGTATCGTGCGTCTTTTAGGCTGTATCTTTCCTACAGTGAACGTGACAAATACTTATGTTCAACGCTACGAAGGGGCCATTGTAAACCATTTTATAAACCTTCAGCGCCTATAAGTGGTAAACAATGCAAAGCAAAGCGTAAGGGTTATTCACATTGGCATTAAGTCAAGTCAAAATTCTTTATGTTCAAGAATATAAAGTACCAGGCAGCAGTGTGCTGGTGGAGGAGCTATAATTTTGGTTAGGAACTTTTTGGAGACATCTTTTGAAATGTATTGAGTATTGTTCTGTTTATGTGCCATATTTTAATGTATATGTTTTAGCATTTTACCGTTTGCCACCTTCTTGGCGGCAGTTGAGGAGATTCTAGCTGAATTTAAATCCAATGTAAATCTAATGGCCGCAAGTGACTTTAATCTTCACTTTAACACAGGACAGGCAGAAGCAGCTCGCTGTTGTGACTCGTTGGTGAGTTTTGGCTTGGAACAGACAGTATTTGAACCAACACGACCGAACAATTATCTGGATAATATCTTTGTGAGCTCTGACATGGATGTATGCTCGGTGAGTGTGGCTGATGTGAATATATCTGATCATAGGTCGCAAGTGGTGGAGTGTATGATTCCGATAACTGAGGGTGGCTCCACTCAGTCTCGAAAGGTATGTAGACCGACAGCACAACGGGGTCTCAACAAATTCTATAATATTGTAGATAATTTGCCATGGGAATTCATTGAGAGAACAATGATGTCAATGAGTGTTTTGAGGATTTGACAAGTGAGTACCAACAAGCATTCCCAGAAAAATCCTATATTTTCCAATCTGACCACTCCTATCCCATCAACTGGACTAGTGATGGCCAAAAAGAGATGAGGGAGCATCTGAATTTTTTAGGAGAGCTAAAACGTCAATATAACTTTATCGAGTAAGGATTTAGGGTCTATAAAAATCTCTACCAAGATGCTATAAAAAAGGCTAAACAAATGACAACCTTATAAGCTCTTCTCAAAATCCACCTAAAGCAATGTGGCAGATAATAAACAAACATAGAGGCAAGATTAAGGAGACAGTTGATCACAACAATAATTTAACACCAGATAATTGTAATAATTTTTTCTCCAGTATAGCTGAGAATATAGGGCAGGGTATTCAAATTTCAAATAATAATCCGATGGGCTATCTTAGCGGAAGCATATCACCACAAACTTCTCTCTATTTCTTTGAAGTAAACTTTGATGAAATTAGGGATATAAGAATTGATAACCTAAAAAATAAGCAGAGACGTTATATGTATGGCTTAAATGTAAAATTAATCAAAACAATCAAAAACTGCATGATCATTTCCTTGATTAGACTAATAAATTTTTGTTTTTAACGGATGATTTTTCCATAGGTTCTCAAAATGGCTATTGTGGTACCAATTTTCAATTAGAGCGGCCCCCAAATCTCTAAAGTTCTAGAGAACTGCATGGCCATTAAAATTATAAACTTTTTTGAAATAAATGGTCTTTTCTCACAATGCCAATTCGGCTTCAGAGAAAATAAAAACACTGTCCTAGGTATTATAAATCTTGCTTCACATATAATAGAGGCATTCCATAACATGTAGTACAACTCAGGTCAGCTATGTGATCTCAGCAAGGCCTTTGTCTGTGTCGATCATGATATCCTTCTTCACAAACTCAACTATTATAACTTTAGCCCGAACAGTATCAAACTTATTGAGTCTTACCTTCGGTGCAAGTGTCAAGTGGTAGGGGTTGCTGGTGTGACATCAGCGAAGAGTGTAATTAATATTGGATTATCACAAGGCTCGGTCCTGGGTCCCATTCTCCTTTTAATATATATAAATGATCTTCCTAGAGGGGAGAC